>VXBI01013791.1:210255-277313 GCA_013397375.1 Toxostoma redivivum
AAAAAAAAAAAAGACAAACCCTGCAGTTTCTTTAAATGGCCGAATGCAAGGGGTCAAGTCTGGAATAGGTGGGGCAGATACAATGCACAGCTCAGAACTGCATGTTTTTCTTTGCATTTTGAGATAGAAATTAATACATTAAATTAATACAACTGATTATCCAAACCATTTATTCAGTATTAAGGAACGTTAAAAACATACACCATGCACAATCGCTAATCAGCAACAAATTCAAACTTACTAAACTGATATTTAATTGTATCTTGTTAAATATAGCAGCTGTCTTAATCATAATTAAAAACATTTCTAAGATGCATTTTAAATCAATTACCAAAACCTCTTGCCAATCAATTTCCAAACCAAAATTAAAATTATCAGAAGTTCCTATTTGTTTTTTTCCTTCTCCAAGCTGATGGCAGTAATTTATACACAACCCTATCTCTGCCCCAGTAACCATGATTAACCCACATCAGCCACTGCCAGAAAAGCTGTCCAAGGTGGCAGCCAAGACAATAAAATACAAGTACACTACCAACAGCAATAAAATGCTTTGCCTCGCTCCAGTGATTTCTTTGGAGCCTCACCTGGCCACTGTAGTGCTACAGTTCTGTGCAGGACTCTGGGAATATGACTACAATGCTCCTCTGAGTTGTGTAAAAATGAAATACTGCAAAATGGGTCATGTAACTCACAGAAGTCAGCTGTAAGGAAAAGGACAAGGACCTTGGATTTACAGATCCTTTCATGCTAGCAATAAAGGATTGCAAGGTTCTGTCAGATTGAGGCAGCAGGATGTTTATAATTGCCCTGTTGTCTTTTCATCAGAGGAGATGAGGAAGAGCTTTTGAGATGATGTGCACACACTGCCCCAGTGCCTGGCCTGTTCCTGTTTTCCCTGAGAATGGTCTGAACACTATCCATACACCTAGGAGAAGATAAATGCTGTCACAGCCCATGGAAAGAGTCCATGTGCCCCTGCTGTGGCAGGAGATCCTGAACAGACCAGGCACACATCTCCTGTACTTCCTGCAATTCTGTTGTTAAGAGGCCTCTATAAGTAATCTACCCTAAGGTTGTTTGGACACAGATCTACAACTAGATGGACAGCATTTGGTAATACATTTACATTATATCCATGGATAGGAGAAGTTGAGATACAGCACATTGGGGCAATAGAGAGCCCAGCAACAGCACAACATATGTGATTTCCAGAACACTGTGGATGTATATCAACACAATGCCAGAGGGCGTAGGCATACTATTAACTTTGCTGAAAAACACACATACCTGGAAAATAAACTCATATTGTTCTGATACTACAAATTTTCACTTTTTTTCCATGTAGCTTCATTCCTATAGATGGATAAATGGAATATGAAACAGTTTTTGCCACAGAATTGCCCCAGTTGCTCTTACTGTTGGGAAAATCAGTAGTTAGAATTGCCTCATAAATCAATTCTCTAATACTTTGAAATATTTTCAGGAAAAGGACTGGGAATAATCTGTGGGCCAAGTAATCAGGTGTGTAAGTATGGCAAAAATCTGATGCTACTTGAGTGAATAAATTCATTCAATGGGAAACAATACTTGTAAAGACATGCTGTTCTTTGCACTGTTCTACTTACACTGTAAAAGCTACAGCCCTTGAGCTTTATTCTCATACAGTTTAAATGATTTTTTTTTGTCTGTCTGTATAAAAGCTCATTTAATACACCACGGCTCAAACTTAAGTCTGGAATTCTTTCAAGTCTCTTTTATTATTTGTTCTACATCCTCTGCTGCTCAAAATTTAGTTTAATAAGCAACTAACTAGTTCTCCCTGTCAGTCATGTATATACATTAGACACTGACAATGTTCAAGGACTATGCCTTTGGGAACCCTGCTTAACACTTTTCTCCAATTTAGAAGAGCCTTTCTGACAAGCAATTGCTTGTTCCATTTTTGTTTTTAGCTGTCTTTATCCTCTGTATCCACTCTAACGTCTTCTCTTGACTAGCTGCAGCTTTCAGTTTAAGCAGAAGTCTGTGAAGAGGAACTTTTGCAAAGACTTTTCCCAAGTCCATAAATTCAGGTGTATACAGTGCACTGTGAAGGTCATTCCCATGTCTTAAAAGGAAGCAGAGAGAAAACTTGCAGTGTTCCTGAAGTGTTGCTTCAGTGGTCACACTGGCTGGTTCCTCTGAGGTTAATGGAATACGGAAATGTTTCATCTTTTGTTTCTTTCAAACATGTTGAGAGAGATTCTACTCTGGGCAGCATCAAACTATCCATAGAGTAACTCTATGGGTTTCAAAGACTTAGTCTGTCCCACACCTTTTCCCAACCATGGATGTCAAAGTTCAAAACCTGATGTTGTGGATTCTAGCATTTAGCACTCTAACAAACTAATATGCCTCCTAACTGGTTCAGGGAGCAAGACTTTTCTTTAAAAAAACCACAAACAGAACAACCAAACAAGAAAGATTAATGCAAACCCTATGCACGGAACAAGGGCCTGACATGCTTTGGATTTGTTGTGCAGAGAAGACTTCAAGTTGAGAATTTTGCCCTAAGGGACAGCCCCTACCCTTAATCTGTGCCTCCAGCTTCCAGCAGCATCACTGCTATATAAAGCAGTTGGACCTCTAAGAAGCCTGTATCCAGGCACTCTTCATGACTATTTAAAGTCTCTGTCAGGACTCTGATGATTTGTAACCAGAACATCTGCTATCTCTTGTTCAGCTGTACATCTTTTGTATGGCCTCAGAGAGCATCCTGGTTCTCTGCAAATTCTGAGCCTAAGTGCACATGTAAAGATGGTGAAAATTGTTCCCAAAACTACCAAACACTTAACTCACTTCTCTGGGTGTCTTAGTGGCATTACAAGGAACCAACCATATATTTGCTAGTATTTTTCATGGAATTCAATTGACATGGAAACAATTATCTAATATAGTTAAGACACCAACATTGTGAATGCTTTTTCAGCATTATTCCCTACATTGGGAGACAGCGTAAGCTCTTTCTCCTTGTGTGAAACCATTGGAAGATCCTTGAAAAACCAGTATAAATACATTTGAGAGTGAAGTGGAAAGAATAGAGACAAAAGTGATCTGGAAATATAAGGGCAATTCCTCTGTGACCCTTGTTTTGGATTCTGTGATGCAGTCTCAGTAATGTGGCTTAAGGCTGAAGGAGAAAGGAAACTGGATACAAGGGGACTATATCAGGCCATATAATTTGACCAAGGAAAACCTTGTGGAAAACAAAAAACCAGGCACCTTACAAGATAAGGTGCCTTTAATTTAAGTGTTGCATAAAAATCCCTTCCCCTTTCCTTCAGGAAACTTGCATGCAGAATCCCCTTAAATCCAAGGAATTACTCGTCTTCACTTTGCATTCAGCAGTTGGCAGGAGAGAAAATATAAATCAATAAGAGTTCTCTGTGCCATTGAGGTTTGCTGCAACATTTACATTAAACCAAGAAGTGAGTCAAATCAAGACTGCCAGTAGAAGGCACATCTGAGCTGTTGGACATATAGGGGACACATATAATAAAATGAGAAGACAGCACCTCATTGGAAAAGGTGAATTGGAAAGGCCCTCTACCTGCATTCTTCTCTAAATCCAATGTCAAAAAGGATAAATGTCTTTGCTGAAGATGAAGAAACAATGTGCAGGTACCCACCCAGTGGCTAAGATGAAGGATTAAGCACAGATGTCCAGCCCAGGGTTGAAACATCCCCTTTGTTTAAAAGCATATTTAAAAGCAAAAGTTTAAATTGTATAGCTTCTGTTACAGTAAACACCAAATAGTGAATATGCATTACTGTGGTAATCAAGGCCGTGGGAAGAGCGGGCTGTCAAGCAGCCATTGAACTTTCCAGAATTACTGGCTCAGTTTAAGAGTTCTTGCCATGCCAGGGGTTCCTGCTGGGAGCTATGAACTGAATGGAAAATGATGACTTTCCAGATGTCATGCAGAGACATCAGAAAAATCTCTGCAGAAAGTTCAAGGCTGAAGAAAAATGCCACAAGCTCTTCTGAAGCTAATCAGAGCGCCTGTTCCAAATGTTCCAATGAAGTCTCAGTGTAAGTTTAATTTTATGACTTTCTATACAGCTCTTAATTCCAATTTTTATTTTACCCTTACTTTACCTTAGTGGCACATGAGTCTACAGATCAGTACTGCTTAAAGGCCCTAACTAATAGAAAATCCCTACTATGCTATGCATCACAAAGCAGATCATTTTGGCAAAGAAATTACACTAGAAAAAGTTAGTTGTTAACTTTATTATAGAAATAGAACTAGGAATTTTCCTGAATCCCACAACTTTTGGAGTATTGACATAGATCAAATCTACTTTGTCTCCTGTGCACTCCTTCACAAATTTCCATCCAATTTTTTTCCTAGATTTACCACTCTCTTTCGTGCATCAACAGAAAATGAGCTCATTCAGTTCCTTCTTTTGTATGATACAAGATATGGAACCTGAAGAATTCTTGATCTAAAACTCAAATGAAATACAAAATATAATTCCTTCATCAAGCAGGTAATTTAAGGTGAAAGGATACTTTCTGTTCTGGTTCAATGACTATAAGCTATCAAGTATTCAGTGGGCTACACCAATAACTACAATTAAATTTTTCTGAAAATTTGTATTTTGAATGGAAATAATATATATTTCCTTCATGCAATGCTTTGAATGGATCATATTTATGTTAGTAGCAATAATTAATTTAATTCTATAACTGCAAATAGAACCATTAATATTCAGTGAAGAATACACTGCCTGTAAGTGTCTATTTATTGAGTTGCTCCCTTGCTATTTTTCAATCCAATCACTTCTGTACATGCTGTTTATAACCAGGTGTCACACAGGGCATCCCTTGCCCTTCATCAGTGCCCTTAAAGTCAATTTTCTATGATCATTCTCTTTTCCTCCTCAGTTCTAAGATCAACTGACACAGGATCATTAGTGATGCAGCATTTAGCTACATCACAGAAACTTTGTGGGTTCACAAACATAAGCAGGAACAATTACTGAAATTTTGTAAGACAGCAAAATAAGAACTAATCTTTTACAGGATTTTTCCCTATTCATATGGAAAATCATGAGTTCAGAAGACTCAGGTGTTTCCTAGTAAGCTTCTTAGCTTGTGTTCAGGAGTAGTTGAAAATGTTGGATATGATCCATTATATCTATCACAGTCTCTTTTCCCACATTTCTTAAAGTTTCTTTGAGCTCACATTTGCTTTTCTAAATATACCACTCACAGAACCATCCCTATGTTAAATATACTCCCGAACCCATGACTGTAACATAGAAAATCAATAGAAATTGAACATGATTTTTTTTTAAAAAAACAGAGATTTCCTTTTGAAATATCTGATCTCAATTCAATAGTCTCCATAAGACAAATTGTCTTGGTTTGAAAAACAGGTATTTGTTAAGGAAAGGCAAGAACCCCTTTTCTTGAAATAAGGAATGCAACCTCCTCTCTTCCAATTATTATAGTTTGAAATCAAAGGCTTTTAGGCAGAAGATATGGGGATAGGAATAAGTTTTTTACTAATGTATCTAACAAGGCAAACAAAAGAAACAACAACAGCTATAAAAGTTGACACCAAAACAGAGCAGTACAGCTCAGTCCCAGTCCCTTTTGGCCGCAGGCTCCCTCTCCCTGCGCTCCGTTCCCGGTGCTGTGGGCAGGGCAGGTCCCGTGGAGCTGAAGAGGGCTGGGCTGATGGCAGCGGTGCCCAGGGCTGAGAGGGATGGAGGAGCGACTCCCCCTCACGGTGCCGGCCGTGCTGCTCGGCAGGAGGCAGCAGGATGGAGCGGGAAGGCAGCAGTGCCATGTCTGACAGCAGGGAACGTGGCTCCCGGCGCTGGGATTGTGGGGAGGGTGTTAGGTAGGAGCACCGGCTGCCTTCCTCTGACTCCATGAGCGAGTGAGAGAGCTCAGGCCCCAGAGCCCAGACCCCTGTCCCCCCCCTTCCTTTTCCAGTTTCCCTCTGTCCCCACCCTCTTGGGAGAGAAAAACCTATTTGTACTAAGGTAACACAAAATGTCACCAGCAGCACAGGAGAGAATTGCCACACTTATGCTTTTGCTCCAAGCATCACCAAAGAAACTCCCCCTGCAACTCAAATGTGAATGTCATTGACAAACAACACAAAAGCCCCTATGATCCATGCATCATAAAAAATACACAAATATGATAAAAGCCTGTTTTGCTGGAGGATCCTATTTTCTGTGATTGGCAAAATAACCAGCTATAAGTTTAACATCTCTATTTGGAAAACAACCTATATATGTAGCTTGAGAGAGATCTTGTACACAAATTCATGTAGGGGTAAAAAGGTCCATTTTTTCACTTGGATTAAAAGCCTGTCCCCTCTGCACACCCCTCTTCTCTCTCAGCTATACACATATCCCTCATAGAGTTATAATCCATTTATTTCCTAAATATACAGACATGCTGGATTGAATTTTTCAGAATGCTCACTTATTACATGGCATTTGCTAGGTCATAGAAGACAAAACCCTTTCTTCATTCTGTAAGGTAAAGTACAAAAAATTCAAGAAGGGAGCAATCCGTAACATAAGTCTGCCAAATTTATTTATATCAGACAATAGAAACTACTGTCATAAAAATTCTGGTGACACATCATTCAATAGCATCAGTAGGCCTTAAACTTGAAGGATAGGTTTAAAATACAAATTAATTTACCTCTGGTCAAAGTGTAATGATATGAAGCAGCACCAAAGCATTCATCATTTTCCAATCTGGTGTTGACCTTTTTAACACAGTACAGCTGCGGTTACCAATTTTAGGAAGGCAGCCAACACCACGGGTGTCATCACTCCAGAGTCCCCACATGCAGGCACAGGAGGGCATGGCTGCAGGACACACTGCCCTGGGAAGCACAGGGAGCTAGGGATTAGCCCATCTAAACTCCAGACTTTGCTGAGAACAAACTGCAAACAGCATGTTGGTTTATATGCAAAGATTTTTCCATCCTGGGCATGTGAGTGAGTTTGGAGCTGTTACTGTTTTTAACCTAATTTTATAAATGAACTAAGCCCCACACACTTTAGATATCCTTCAGATTCTTGAAACATGGAGTGCTTGTGAAACTCACTCTACAGTTGCTGCAAGACTTGTTTAGAAATAATGAATGGCAACTGATTAAGTAAGAAGACAGGATCTGAGGAGTCAGGCTGGATATATCTGCTTTTATAGCCTGTCAGAAATCCCTAAAAGAAACTGCTAATCATCTCTAGGTATGCCATGCCAGACTGCTGTCTCTTATAAGTACAGAGAAGGAAATGGAATAGAAAATGGAAGAGAAAATATCACCAAAAGGGAAATTAACTTAATTTTAAATATCTGCTTTAGATCTACATTAAAGAAATGCTCATGAAAGCACTGCTAATGAACATTTATACCCGAAGACAGTAGCAGCCATTGGAGCAAATGGTACCCAATAATCCTGACATGGTCAAGCTACAGTGAACAACAGCTGATGACTGAAAAAGTGCCCAGTTGTGACCATACAGACCTGGAATGAATCAGTCACATCTTTAACCTCAGAAAATACATTAGTGAAGGATGAACATGTATTGAAATGGAAGGAAAATATTCATGCTTCTTCCAGCTTCCCTGGCAGGTAGTGATCACTAGTCCATTTAGGCCAAATCATTACTCCTAAACTCAGTGACATCTGGTAGAAGAGGAAACTTGAAGCAACCTAGGAAGAGTAGTCTACAAATAAAGCAGTATATTTTGCACCTTTTTTATTACCAGCAATGGGCACACTGGCTGCCAGATGCCAGCAGTAACACACAGATGCTGAAAGTGAAAACTTGTCTCCCTTTACTCCCTGGAGAATCTGAAGAAATTAATTAATTTCTATATTCATTAAACAGGGACAAACATTCTCTTTTTCACCAGGCTCCAACAAATTTAGTATAGTAGGTGACAAAATCTGTATAACATAAATTGTCAAAAAAAATTAATAAAAACAAAGAAAGAACTAGAGTTGCACACTAAACATCAAGCCCCTTAAGACACACACATCATGTCATGGGGTAAGAAACACTAATAATCTGAAATTTGTATTATCCTTGCAGAAAGCAGTTTGTTTAACATAGACGTTGGTTGGTTTTTGTAGCATCATTGTGCCATATCACATTTCAAACTAGGATGGCCTTTGTGGTGGGACAACTCTGACTCTCCAGTAAAAATATTTTCCTTTATATCTCATTAGTTGTGGAACAAGCATCCTCCCCTAGAGTTAAGTGATTTAGGAATTGCAGCAGTATATTGCAAGAAAATAGTATCAAGGTTCCTACTTCCACTGTTCTATTTATGCCCATTTCACTCTACTTTACAATTTGTCCCTTGCTTCTACTTTCCTGTCTTCTTCAGATTACATCCTAAATATCAGCTGCCAGCACTCCAACCTACTTATAGCCCATCTGGTGGGAAGAAATTGCTGCAGACTCTCAACTTACCATCCCATCCAACACATACCAGTATTTTATTTAATATTTTTGTCATCTAGAAATTACTGTGGAATAAATATCTTTACAACTATCTTCTGTTGTTTAACTAAACTGCTGTTGATCTGGTCCCAAAAAGAATGTTGCCTGAGTTTTCTATTGTGGGGAGAATTCAGCAAATCCTCTGGAGCCTTGAAAGTTAGGTGTTTCTCTCTCTTCAGATGAGAAGCAGTGGTGGAGCAGTGAGGATTTAATACGTGCGACTATAGATAATACTTCAGCTCTTGGGTGCCTAAACTGTTTTTTTACCAATTTGAGAGCCTTTCTACCAGTCTAAAAAGGAGCTACAATCAAACAATTTATTCCCACTGTCATATGCTGGAAGGGGCAGATTTCCCTCTTCATATATCAAAATTCAGGAATGGTATCTTAGATGTCATCCTTTATTACAGTGGGTGTTTCATACCTCCTCCACCAGTGAAGGTAAAACTTAAAGAGTTTTATTTCTAGAGAGAAGTTTGAACAATCTGTACCAATTTCCATGGGTTCTTATATGAATGGGAAGAGGAAAGATCTCACACTTTTCTTTCTCCCCTGTGTGTTAAAACTCAGTTTGGTGTGTCCCTAGGAGTGGAACATATACACACTATCTTAAATGATACAAAATCAATGAAAATCATAGAATATCCTGAGTAGGAAGGGACACAATTCAGGCCAGAACAGCTCCAAAATTATACCATGTGCCCAAGAGCATTGTCCAAACACTTCTTGAACTCTCCCAGGGGAAAAAAAATAGTGATACCATTTTGGTGAGGCAGCAGATAGCAAACTAAAAAAAATTTACATATCAGAATAAAAGTAGAATTTAAATTAGTTTGTATATGTAAAAAGGAAGAAAAGTGCTGTCAAGTGAAAGGACATGAAACTCTCAGTTGATGTATTATAGCTAATTATAAAAACATTCTGAAAAGAAAACTAAATATATTGTTTGCCTCCTTAGTAACTTAATTTAGCTGTCAATTTGTTAGTAACCTAGAACCACCTGCTGATGTTTGCATAATTTCATGACTTGAAAAATAGTGGGAGGTTAGACCCGACTACAGGATAAGCCTCTCATCTGCAGAAAACTTCAAATTTCTTACTTCAAAAAAGTTAGTATTTATAATTTCAGTGGGAAATCTCCACTTTAAAGTTATAATGATGAGCCAAAAGCTTTAAATAGATCCAAGTATATAATTCTAATAAATAATGTATAAATAGAAGTCCACAAAAACTAGGACTTTTTAATTACCTTGCCCTCACATACTCTCAGAGAGCAATGCCACTACCATCACACAGAGACATTTATTTAAATGATGAAATTTATTTGCTCCTATATAGATACCATTCTATATTTGATCTACTATCTGCAGTGGAAGGATTAATGTAACAGCAGTTTGCCATCTGTCTACCAGAATGTATCATAAAGGAAGGAAACACTGGAACTATTTTCTCAGTGTGCTCTGGGAATCTGGAAAGGAGGTTCCTCAAATAAAACCAGCTAGCAATTAAATATAAGGTAAATGGATATGACAGTATTAACTTGAGTCTGCCAGGCAACAGCAGCACCCTCCCCAAAATGGAACTTTCCATTTTATGATTCTGAAGTAAGGCAACCTTAAGTTAAAAAGTTTAACTTTTTCGCATTTTTTTTAATTTGAGGGGAGACAAATTTTAAAGTCACAGGAACTAGAACAACTTATAAGTTACTAACTGGAAGCTGGAATTGTACAAATCACTCTGACTAAAATGAATACACTACACAGAATTCTGGAATCAGCCTGCTCTGAGCTGTTTGATCCTGACACACTACAAAGCAAGACCTAAACCACTGCGGGGTAAGAGATCTTCAGTGAAGACCTGTTGAAAAGCCTGTTTTGCAAGCACAGTTTTAAAAATGCTGAGCAGCAAGATTTCTAGTATGATATAGGTGGAAAAAGAAATCAATTGCTAAGTTAACAAACCCATTTTCCCCTCTGATTTCTTTAACTTAAATTTATTATAATCCATTTTGTTTCATGATATGAAATCCAGTTTTGTAGCTGCGTCTCAAGGACACATGAACGTAAAAGCACAGGCTTTTCAAACTCATTTTTATATGAATATTGGCTATTACTCCATGATCAAGGTTTATAAATCTCTAACTTGAAAGACTAATAGCTCCTATCGATTATAGTTTGATCATGCAATATAAAGCAAGTGACAATAATTAATCACCTTTATGGATTATTTGTGTTCATCGAGTGAATGGCATTAAATGTATATTTGACATATTTGTTGATTAATCTGATTTTTAGGATAGGATGTTTCTGTGTATAATCTGTTAATGAACTGTCACACAGAAAAAGAAGAAACATTTTCAGTCAGTATAAACCATCAGTCATCTGTCTCAAGAGCAAACACTGTGAAATACTGGCACATAAATCATCACTTGCCCTAGAAACTGAGTTTTAAAGTAGCTTAATTAAAAGGCTGCATGAAAACACCACTGAAATTCACTAAATGGAAGCAACTATACCAAGCAGGTGACCCGTACCTACTCTAATTGTGTACATAACAGCTTTTCTGTGATAAGTCTTAGGAATTAAACTCTTAATAACAATACATTTACAATTTACTTAAGACAGCAATCCTAAATCTGCCTTGGAAAAAGTGCAGTGTTACCCACCTCAGTCTTCCCAAAGTCTCCTCCCATCTGACACTTCTGTCAGGCTTTTCTCTCTCCATCCCTCCTGCCCCCACTTGCTCCTTCCTCTTTTGTTCATCTGCTTTCTTAAGAAAAAGAAATATGGCGTTTTTGTTAGCCCATGCTTTTATGTGAGCAAACAGAACTTGACTCTTCAGTCACCACAAAAATCTGCTGAATACTGCTCGGGAAAAAAAAAAGATTAAGTGCCTCAATTATGGGCTCTCTGAAAGTGCTTTTGTGTCAAAGTGACTGTGTTTTTAAAACTAATCACCACTGGTCAAAGGAACTTGCAACGTTTTCCTATCGGTTTTTACAACATCCAGTGTGTCAGAAATGCTTCTCCCATTTTGCCAACAGAAGCAGAGGCACAAGCCACGCCAGCAGCTGATGGCTGAATTCACTGCTTCAGCCATGCTAATTTACTTCTGAACTGCAATTCACTGTTTCATCCACTACTGGAACAAAATCTTGTCTCAAAGAGAGTTGGCTGAGCAATAAGATTATACGATGTCAGGAGATTATATTTCCATTACATTACAGATTTCAGAAAACAATGACCTTATTATGGGAAGTCATGTCCCCAGAGAACACCCGAGCTGTTCTCTGGGAGGCTTGAAGTTACACAGGCAACAGAGCACAGGTGGGAAGGGCATTCTGCAAAGTAGGAGAAGAGAAAATTTGCCATCCCCCCCTCACCTGACAATTAAAAACTGGTTTCCGTGGTAGAGGAAGAGATAAAGTATGTGTAGAAAATCGCTCATAAAATCAAGCAAACTATAAGGTAAACCAGTTCAGTTTTTGACTCCAACCAGGACCTCAGAGACCATTCAGGATACTGCTCAGGTCAAAATGTGACTTTGTCAAGACATTAAAAAAGTAAGTTTAAAAAAAATCATCAGCAAATCCAGATTTTTTGATGTTTAGAAAGAACAGCACATTCAACAACTTTTAAATGAAATGAAAACCAATTTCCTTTCTAGGCAGCAATGACTGCTGAAATTCTCCATCTCCTGAATCATTAAAATTCAAAGCAAGTGTGATAGGGCTTTGGTAATAGTCATTAGACAGTCATAGGGAAGAGCTTGCAATCCTGGAATAACAATTAATTCAAATCAATACAGAAATTAGAAGGAAAGATTAGAAAAGACTGAAATTTACCCAGTGAGATCTAATGTATATTTTTAGTAAAATGAATCCGGATGGACAATCAGTAAAGCTTCAATTAAGAGTCAAGTTGAAGTTTTCCAACTTATTTTTAGAACATAGTGTTAATATACTGCTAATCTTCAGAAAGAAATATATGTAGTAAACCACTGTGAAAATTTGAAGCACAGCTCTAGGGCTACAACAAAGAAAGGAAAATCTGGCAGAAGTAATCAAGTGGACAAGACTAGATTATTTAAGAGGTCTGAGCAGTTTTTTCCTAAAATATGCGACGAGAAGTCTGTACTGCAATATTTAAACCTCAGAGAAGACTCAGTCATGATATGTTGGAAGGAATTCATTTGTTCTCAGCATGATCGTGAAGAGATGGGCTGGTACCTGATATGCAGTGACATGGCCAGGCTCCACATGGGCACAGATGCAGGGGCCTCTTCTTTCTGCCTCAGCAGTGCAGGTTTTGGTTACAGCTCAACACATATGCCCACAATGAACCACGACTCATTCTCTCAAACATTAACAGCACGCTCCAAAATTCAATGCAAGAATTCAAAACAATTTTTCCTCTGGATATCTACCAACAAATTCTCACTCTATATCAAGGCTGATATGCAAAGCTTTGCAACATTCGAGGTAATCATCCAAACTTTAACCTTAACAAATCATATAAATAACAACTCCCTACTCATGTTGCAGTCCTCCTCTCCTGTTTATTTATCTTCATTTGGTAAAGAGAATATTCTGATGCTTTTTTTCTTCTCTGTGATAAAAGGGCAATAAAAAATGGGAAATGCACATGCACACCAGCAGGTGACTGTGGGGGTCGAAAGCCCGGCAGAGGAAGAGTCTGCCTCTCTCCCCTGAAGGATATGCCCTTAGGCACTCCATCTCATAGTGGTTCCTCCCTGTTTCATGTAAATTGATTGTGCCCCATTGTCCCTTCCCCTTTTGTGCTGCCCCTGCACCCTCAGATGATTCGTTATTGTTCTCCCCCACGCCCTGGCTCTCCTGTATCAGCCCTGCTCCCCCGCTCCTGTGCGGCAGTTCGTCTGTGGATGCTTTTGGGGACGGGTGTACTTGGCTTTGGATCACCACACACGGCTCCCGTCCCTTCCTCCAGCGTCAGCCGAAGCGGGGATCTCACAAAAGAGCTGGAATCACTCTCCACCAGGATGTCTTTCTAAAGATGCTATCTTTAGAAACTATCACTTTATGTCACGTTTAATGCTGTGGTGCAAGGCCTCGGGAATGACTCCAGGGTGTACTTCTGGGTGTCTGATGGATTATGACACCCCCTCAGCTGCCTCCCACGTAGATGTCTTGTGTATGTGGCCTGTGGAGGTGGGTGTTTTACAAATGGGCCAGTTTGTGTAAGGAAAGATGGGTGTTCACTGCCTTTGACCAGAGGCTACACCACACACCCAAAACCTCCTCTTCTCTGCTCAGTTTCAGGGGGGTCTGTGTAAACCTGGCCTCTGTAGGCTGCAGTCTCCCCCACCCCAAATACACACAGGGATGATTTTCTGCTGTGTTTGGCTTTCTTGTGATTGCATTCATTTTCATCAGCCTTGTTGTCTTCTCCCTAGAACTCAGATGACTGAACAGTGTCCCCTTTATCTTATCTAGGTGGCTTAATTCACAGTCCAAAGTTCCAGTCAGTCTTCAAAGATGGGTGGGTTTCTGTGGTTGTAGCTTCTTTATGCAGTTTTTGCTATAATGGGCAAAACTCCTTCATAATAGTGTTTAAGGCATAAACCATTTCAGTCTCTGACAAGAGGTCACAGGAGAAATGGAAGTGAGTGATTGCAAGGGAAGATATGAGATGTCTGAACATGAAAAGCTACAAAGTGCTCCTGTACTTCATGCAGAACTGAAATCTTAAGGAATGGTTCCAAAGCAAGTTTTGAAAACTGAAGGGATTTAAGGAATTTTGGTGCTATCTACCTGTTCAAGCCACTCTCAAATTCAATTAAGAAGATTTGCTAGCAGCTGTCTGCTTGGATTTCTGCTTTAGCTGAACCGGAAACTGGTAGGCTTGTGAAAGACAGCAAAAGGCAGCAGCAGACAGCTTGAGCAGGGTCACAGCCTCACCTGTGCCAACTGCAGGAGAAGTCCCTGAAGTGATGATGAGAAGTCAGAACATGTGTGAGTGTGCCATCATAAGTGTGCTGGGAGCCGTGCTAAATTAGAAGATAAGGAAAATGTATTAGTACAGAAAAAATAATGAGTTCATAAAATAGACTATATTTGAAAAAAAAAAAAGAATACTGCAGAGAACACCAAAGGTTGCAGTACGGGCAACTGAAATTCCCAGTCTTAACCATATTTAAATTTAGGATTGTAAAAAGCATTTTTGAAGTTCCTTTAGTTAAAATTAAAAACAAAAGGCTTCTGAGAAGTTCAAGATATTTTACTATTCCTGACGTGCACTTTGTTTCTGTTCATGCTTGAGTGACAATTAAACCATAACCCTGACTGACATTGTTAAAAATGAAAACTCTTGACCTGAAAACAGATGTTTTCTTCAATTATTTCCCATGTTGTCACAAAGATACTTGTTTGGTGTTTACTACTTGCACAGATACTTTATAAAAACATGCAGCTCACTGCAGGACTTACGGATGGGATTTCAGTTGTTGCTATTGGAGATATTCCTTTCCTGTTCTGTCATGTTAGAAAATGTGGGATTGTGAGTTTATTGATGGCCATTGCCATATAATCAAGGCAAACACAATTACTGAATTGGATTTTGTTCTCACTTGGTTTTTTAAAAAAAGATAAATTTCTGTCTGCAAATCTGTGAAAACCTCACAGCAAATTTTCTGCTTGTCCCCAGGCACAAACCAACCAAAGTGGCACTAAGAACTAAAGCAAAACTTGTGACTTAAGTAATTCCTGGTTTTCTTGCTGATATCTCTTCTACTGTCTGTTATCCACTCTCCTTCTCTGAAAGCTCTAGATCAGGAGCAAAGGAGGTTCAGGCTCCCTCTCTCTTGGTCACCACTCCAGGACTAAAGATGGTGCCGAGAAAATGCCCACTTCGATTTCATTCTCATGTTTGCTACAACTAAGACTGAATTCTACAGCATGGAAACAAAGCAAGAACACAAGAAATCTCATTTGGTTCAGGTTTTGCTATTTATCCATGTCTTCCCACAGACATTTTTCCAGGCACTTGGCAGAAGTTGCACTTTTTTTAAGCAAAAGCGTGATCATACAAAGTCAATATACTCCTATCTAAAATTCATTTATTAAATTAAATATTTAAACAAGGGATGGAATTATTGATTTTGTTTACAAAATTACACAGATTAATAGGAATTATTACAGTACAACATTTGACCCTCCTCACTGCAGGGTGCTGCTCCAGCAATTAGGATCTACAAAGTTAAGGAAACACTGAAGAGTCAAGGAACTTAGTAATTATCAATTAACTAATAACCACTGCTAACTATTATAAGTAGTCCTTGCTCTTCTATTCCCAAAATGGTGGAAGATGGGCTGGATCTAATAACACTGGCAGTTAAATATGTACAATTTGCTAAGCTTTAAAGCATTTTGCTTTTTACTCTTCCATTGAAAATGTTGACAATTACATAATATTTTGTAAAAGGCTTGAGTATGTTCTTAAAGATAAAGTTTCTTAGGAATACCAGAACTTGTCTTTGGTGTAGAACAGTAATTCGCTGCGTGCTGACTACATCATGAAGAAAAATTAATAATGTTTTCAGAAACCTAAGATTTTCTAGTCAGGTTTCTAAGGCCCACCTTTTCCCCTTATTTTTGGAAGGAATGAGTCATCTGAAAAATCACCTACTTGGTAATCTGCTGACCTAAGTGGTCATTTGCTATCATGCATAATTATACTGGGCTGTCAACACTGCTCAGGGTCAGAAACATTAGTATCATCCAGGGAGGTGCCAGTTTTAAATATGGAGAATTTGTCAATTAAAAAAAATAAACTAAGAAATGCATATTTAGAAAGGAAAGCAAAACTGGGCTATTTCAGCATAGGATTGTAAAAGAAGCTTGAAGTGCATCCAAAACCCTCTGAATGTTAATGAGATTTGGGAAGCTATACCCCTTTTGCATCCATGGAAATTCCCAACTTATTAAATATTGGCTAGAAGTCAAAACAATCATGGTAAATTGCATGTCTTTTGCTTTGATCTTTTGGGTTAATCAAAACCTCAAAGTGAAACCAAATATGTGTCTTGGAAACCTGCAACAAGGAAAAACAAATGACATTTTATCCCTGGAAAGAGATTAGTAAAGCCCTATGTACTTGCCTGTAATCAGAGAGAGGATATGCAAAGCCATGATATAAATTATACAGACCAATGGCTTTGGTTAGAAAAATAACCTTTGGATGTTTTCTATGGAGGTGTTGAAACTAGTATGCTCTTTGAACTTAAACGAAAAGCAAAAACTGCTAAGCAAAAACTCAGGGCAAACCAAAATCAACTTCCTGCAAACTTGGTCATGCCTGTGTTTTTTGGCTACACAATCTGAGCCCATTGGCAGAAGGTGAGGCTCAAGCGTTTGCTGTCAGAATAACACTGAGAACCAAATCAGTGTCTCATTTTCACACCCACGTAATTATCCACCAGCTTTGCCCTCATGTGCAAGTCAGCACCGCAGCTCTGCCAGAGCCCACAGGGGTGAAACATGCTGCTTAAATCCTCACTAGCAATTCGAGCTTGTCCCCTTCGAAGAAATAATTTTAATCTTTTCTCCTGCCTCTACTCATCCTACCTATAAACTTTGTTAAAATCCGGAATCATAGAAAGAATTTAATTTCTATCCTCTGCACTTCCTGAATTTTGCTTTTCACAACATTACAGAACTAAAAATGACATTAATATTTAACTGATAGCACTTTTTAAAGCCCATCATAGAATGAGACACTGTCTAACAGAATCTTAATTGCAGAACCTCTGAAAAATAGTTGAGAAATAGATTAACAAGTTGCAGACTAAGATCAGGATTTTATCTGCTTTGGCTATTATTGGCTATATTTGAAATGTCAGACAACCCACAATAAAACCAAAGAAACTAATCAGTAACAAAGAACCCCCAACCCCAGCACTGCCTCACCCTTCTGCCTCTATACCTGAACTATGGATTTCCATATCTCAGAATCTGTCACATTAAAAAGTTTGGCAAATGCTTCACCAATACAGTAGCTGCATTCAAATACACTTACCATGCTTGAAAATATTTATTTATGATTATGATTTAGAATTTACTTTAGGGCTTAAGAAGGCAAGTGTTTTATTCATGTTGCTCTCAAGGTGTGTTCAGATAAATAAGTGGTAGTTTTGTAATCTCTGATTACTAGGCTCAGTCTTTTGGAAAGTTTGCTTTTTAGGAAGCAATTGTTTCAAGACTGGGAGACGGGCAGGGTAACGGCAGCACTGGGGGGAACTCGACGCTCCTGTATCATGGGCACAGAGATCTCCAGTAACAGTTCAGGTACAGTCAGCCAATTACCTCAAGGCATGGGTGAGTGTAGCTCTGGGAGTACACAGAATCTTTGCTTTACCAGTCTGTAGGAAAAAAAACAATCAGTCATAGAAGGTAGGACTTCTGCCAGCTTGAACTTTTTTTTAAAAGGAGGAGCATTTCATAGCTTGTCTGTGGCCAGTCTGCCTGCTGAATCTTCTCTGGCTGTCTGTTCAGAATCCTTTGTATTAAAGCAGCACAAAACCTCTTGTCAGCATAGCACTGACTGCATGGCTCAGGGGTGGCTGTTAACAACAAAAACTCAGAGCAGGACTTTGGTGAAGGTTTCCTTAAAATACAGAATTCAGCCCAGGATGGATGAGCTCTTTGTAAAACTCACCTGGTGAGTTTTACCCTGGCTCAGAAAAACCTCCTTAGTGAAGGTGATCAGCACTTACAGGCAGTTACTGCTGTACATCCAGTAACTTTCTAATCACTGGGCTTCGCACATTCCCACACTGGATGTACATTTACATTCCACTGACAGTCAGGCCAGGAATCAGGTATCTCACAAAGCTATCTCACTTCACAGGCAGCATGTATTTTTTCAACTATGTAAACAGAAGATTAATGAATATGAGTGTTAAGGTGGATCAGGGCCCTGACCCAACAGACTGTCTCTGCTTCTGTCTCTGCTTTTTTGCTCAGATCATTAAGCAGGGCAGGGCATCTCATGAGTAGCATTTTCTAATCTAACATTTTGGGAGTTCTTTGAGACTACTGAACTTGAAGTATTAGCTCTAAACCCATGCTGGAAAACCTTTAAATGGAAATTCACCAAGCAGTGCAAAATTCAGTGAACATTGCAGTCGCCTGAAACAGTTCATACTCTGAAATTGCATAAGTGATCTGAATTAGTGAGAATCACAACCTGTGGGAGCAACTTCCAGCAGCGCTAATGAAAGCACATTGAGTTCTTTATATCCAGAAATCGTCAGTGTTTGCAATAGTATTTGGAGCACATCTTAATGCTGACTCACAGATGACAAGCGTATTATATTACATCACCTTTCAGTGGTTCTGTTTACTCAGCTATAAACTTCAGCTGGGAGTTTATTTATATAGAATACCTACTAATATTCTACACATACAGAGATTAACTGTAACGACACAAAGGACTGATGACTAAGGGCAGTATTAATGTGGATACATTCAGATATATATATACACATAGGACCAGGGAAAAGAAGACATACAGACAGGTTGAACGGATTACTCAACAACTGTTTCAAGTTATGATTTTTGGGAGTCAGAATACTTCAGTTGTTAAATTATTCATGACAGGCAGAGTGTAGATACATCACTTACACCTTAAATCAGTTCGAAGTTTTTAAGGTAGACTTCCAAGTTTGCTGAATAGTTTTAATGGGGATGTTTATTAGCTATTAGCTAATATTTCTGATACTATTAGCTATTACACTATTAGCTATTATTTCTGATTCTCAAGGAAGAATCAATTTCACAAAAAGACCATTTTTAACAGACAACAATGTTACTCAAGCACAAACCCCAATGGGTAAGAAGCATTGTTTTGTTTTTCTCATCTCTGTGTCTTGAAAAGTACAAAATAAGGCAAGTCTCGGTCTAATTATTACTCTTTGGAATCCTTCATTTTCCTATGCTCAAAACTTGTCCTTTCTGAGAATTTATATTTGTCTTGGTTTGAAAGACAGATGTCCACCAAGGAAGGCTGGAACCTCCCTTGTAATGGAGAATATGACTGCCTCCCTACAAATAATTATAACTTTGAAATTAAGGGCTTTCAGGCAAAGATATGAGAAAGAGAATAACAGTTCTTTACTAGTTAGTGTATGTATAAGGAGGCAAACAACAATGGTAACAATAACAAGCAAGAACAGAAAACTCAATAAACATTCTCTTCCTGCTCTTTAAGCAGTTTTCCCCTTGGTGTAGTTCTGGTCACAGCTGTCGGGGCTCTGGTGGCTCCCGGCCAGGCAGGGAAGGTGGGAGGATTCCTCTTTCCTGCGGGGGTGCTGTGGTCCAGCTGTCTCTCATGTGAAAGACTGGCAGGAAGGGATGGAGAGGGGGTTCCCTTACAAACCCCCAGGGACAGCCAGTCTCGGTGCCCTCTCTGGATGGCAAAAGGAACTGTAGCAGGAAACCTCAGAGTAGGAAGCTGGGAAGGCAGGGATGAGCAAAGGTCCCACAGTGGTAGGTGAGATGTATCAGAAACCCAGCAGCTGTGGCTGGAACCGCTGGACAGGCAGGCAGGAACTGCAGGATGTCTCAGAAGGGCAGGGGAGTGCAGAGCTACAATGCAGTGAAAAGCTGAAGCAGTGGCATGAGAACAGAGGGGTCAGGGCAGCGGCAGCCGGGCTTCTCCATAGCAGCTGTCACATGCAGCCGTGTAAATGCGTCCTCCAGGAGGGGCAGGGAGTCAGACTCCTGGTCTTTTCCCCTGAGGCACTTGAAGAGATGGCAAGGGCCCTCTCTTGTGAGGTAGGTTGTTAATACGGTCTCAGTGGCTGCTCTCAAGAGCAGAGGCTCACCCCATGGCAGAAAAAGCAGGGCTGGGCTGTGCTGTGCTGTGGCCGTAGCAGCGAATTCCCTCCCCCAAGCAGCAGCTCCAACCATCCTTCTCCAAAGCCGAGAGAAAGAGAGCTAGCAGCTGTCCCAGCCACTTCTTTTACCAGGCCAAATCTCACGGTATCTCTTGAATCACCTCAAATCGGGCCAAGAGACACTTCCGAGACAAAGTCTAACAAGTGGGTATTGCTTCATTTAGCCCGCTGGGTATGCAGGGGATATCTCCTCCTAGCATGCGCACACACAGGCACACAGGCACACGCAGGCAGATACATGGTTATACTTTATGCGTATTAATAGTTTTCCTTAAAAAAGGTGTGATTATGCAAGCTATTTCTTAATACTTACTACTATAATTAGCATATAATTAGCATATGCGGAGCACAGGTGCAGTGCACCCTGGTGGTGGCACTGAGGAAGGCTCCACGCCTGGATGTCTTCCTCGCAGTGCACTTTTCACCTTTTCCCTCTAGGCATGTACACTCTTGTAAGCTGTTTCAGTGATTTCCTCACTGGTTTTAGCAAGCTCTGTCCTTCATTTTTTCAAGTTTGTTCCCTATTTCTTGTCAAGTTTCATCCTGTGTCTCTAGCTTCTGTCTTAATAT
This sequence comes from Toxostoma redivivum, assembly GCA_013397375.1. Classification (NCBI taxonomy): domain Eukaryota; kingdom Metazoa; phylum Chordata; class Aves; order Passeriformes; family Mimidae; genus Toxostoma; species Toxostoma redivivum. The sequence goes on from VXBI01013791.1 coordinate 231,292, forward strand.
TTGCTAATTTCTACATTGGTTACAATATATCTTATTCTTGCTCAAGTATGCCTAGGCACAATGCTTTTAACCCTTTCACTCTGAGAGATACCTGGCATAAGAGAAGTGCAGCCAGATGCCTTCTGCCCCTGACCTTGGCATACATACTTCTGGTCACATCCTGTATTGCAACCTACGACAGTAGCAATGAGAAACAAAGACACACAGACCACCTTCTTGCTTGCCCCTAAGAAAATAATTTATTGCAAAAACCCAGACCTTTTTACATTCTAAACTTAGTCAAAACAAACACACGTTGGCTGTCTGCCACTGCAGTGTCACTGTTCACGTGTTCTTTTACCCAACCACTTTTTTGATCACATAGTGTCCATACCTTTTGCTAACCAATCACTGCCTCACACACGAGGTGACAACATGCTAGGCATACAAGTTGTTCTCTGATTATATGACCTGTTTTTTACCTCACTGTTAGCTGAACCTTTCCCAGAGTGCTTTCTGGTGAGCAAGAGTGAACAGAAGTGAAGAGGATTTCTTATCTCCCAGCTGTTTATCTGTTTCATTTCTGAATTGCTTCTTTTCCTAGAAAATATGCAAGTGAAAATCTCTCCACTTTCATTATTAACCAAAAATGCTTTGCCACCAGGCAGTTTTCTTCTTTAGCATATAGATAAAAAATGCATGCTACTATCAGAAAGACGGTGCTCTGTTTTTAAGTCCCTGCTATCATATAGGGTTCTTACTGCCTAGATCCATGATCCTATTATGTGTTCACTTGAAAATATCGTCTCTCTAAATATGAGGAACCCAGTCACATTATGAGCTGCGGTTTGCCTTTTAGAGTTGCACCAGATTCTTCAGTTGTAAGAAAAAGTTCTGGGCTATTCAGGTGTGCTCTGACATACACACGAAATCAATGCTGTACTTGGCTTGTTATTTTGTGCTCTAGAAATACTGGGGGAAGGAAAAAAAAAGCAAACAAAAAAAAGCAAACAAAACCCCAAAAAGGTGATTAATCCTCCAGAGGACTATTCCGTACAAGAAGCTGAGACTTCCTTTACTCCGTGCTTAGAAGTCCCTAGGAAAACAGTTTCCAATTATTTTCTTTTAGTAAAACACTATGAATGGTTATTCCAAGAGAACCTAGTATATCTCTAACTGTTTTTACATTGAAACAGAAGGAATATGATTTCACTGAAAGCAATATGTAACCTATCATTAACAGTTTTATTTTCCTCCCTAGACTCACATGGTTGTTTCAGTGGAGGAAAATGAATGAGAATTTTTTTTTCTATGAGTGGATTAATTCCACTCCCATTACAGGTCTTGCTTAGAAAAGAAGCACCTCATAACTAATCCATAGTGAATGAATTAGCTATGGATTTCAGTCCGTATCCATAACTAATCCAGAGCTGAAGGGAGGAAGAGGAGTCCTGAGGTCCCAGCACACCAGTGAGGACCTGTGGAGGATCAGCTCTGTCCCAGGCAGCAGTACCTCTCACCCAGCATGTTCTCAGGGAATACCCTGGTTCCCCAAACTGCCCCTGGGCAGAGCTGCCAGCAGAAGCAACTGGGTGCTCAGGTTCCCCTCGTGCTCCAGGGCTGCATTTCTAATCAAATGCTGGTCACAATTAGCCAGCAGATTTCCAAGAGCAGCCTCTATTATGCACAATGGCTACCATAGAAATATTGCTTGCTAAGAAGTGGTGTGTTAATCATTACTTTTTCTTTACTGTATAAGATAAAATTATGGAAACTGGGATGAAAGAGAGAATATGATTAAGCTTTTAAATAAATCCATGATGATATGTTTTAAGGAAAGACTGAATTCTCTTAATGACTTGCAACTTCATGCTGTGCACAAGGAATAAACTGTAAATTTGAGATCTATATAGTAATGGAGATGAAAAAAGTTGGCTTTTTTTTATCTCTATAGCCAAAATGGAATGATAGACTTAATCTACCTTTTGATTAAGCGTGACCTTGGAGCCTGCCTTCTTAGGAACACTACAAGTAATTCTCAAGTAAGCTGAGATTGCAATTAAAAAATAGAGAAAAGTTTTCCTGCTTGTATTACAAATAATTGTCTCAAACAATTCAAATATTTGCTTAAAAATTAACTACATTTTGGCTATTTGTTACATCAACTAATTAGTCATCACATTCACTTAATTATCAAATGTTTATTTTCAGTGGTTAAGTTTTAATTAATGATCAGAATTCTCATTAAACTGTCTTCCACATCAGGCAGCACATTAAAAATTGCACAGCAGGAGGAACCATGCTCTCATGGGCTCATAGCAGACATGTTTTGGACACAGCTCTCCCTTTGCAGCACAGGGTGGGGAAATATGATTCAGAAACTCTATAGTATAAAATTGTGGATATGGAGCCTGAGAAAGTGGAGCTTTCCCAGCTGTCTGAAAAAAAACAGAAAGGAAAGAATTAGTAAACAAAAAGTTGCACCTGCTGTTGACATTGTATGCATGTGAGAAAAGCATGTTTTGTAAGAGGTGTTGCTTTTCTTGGACCAATGAGCTGATCCTATTCTTGGATCAGCAGAGCACTCCATAAAATGTGTGTAGATGTGTGTATTTCTAGGATTTCATGAATAAAGAGGTTCTTCTACCCCTGAGAGGAAGCTGTGTCACTGTACCTTTCTTTGCTGCTCCCACAGCAATAGCGACATAAAATGTATTATTTTATAGTTTCAAATAACTGCAAATTCTCTATTGCATTTGTAAACCTCCTAAATCTTAAACTGTATGAAACAATTTATCTGTCCCTGTAAACTAGGATTTTGAGGTCTATGAAGCAAGATGATAATATTTAAGCAGATTTTAAAACAAGTGCAAGATGCTGACAGGTGGTAAAGTAAATAGTTATATACTTATTGTTATAAAGTTTCCAACATATTAAAGGATTCCAGTTGCTATATGTAAATGGGGTATTTTCTGATTTTTTAAAAACTTTTGAGAACTCTTCAGATAGAAACAGGTAACAAAATAAAATCTGTTGTGATAAATTTCTAAGCATAGTAAAATTACTAAATCAAATAAAGATGACATATTAGGATATGGATCTAATTTAAGTTTCTGTTTCAAGAAACACTTTGCAATTTAACTTTAAAGATATGCTGATGAGACAGCAGTAATAGAAACCAAAACCATTTTGGTCTAGACAATGTATGTTTGCAGTATTTTTTGTTTAATGATTTCTCTACATCTTCTCCTCCACTTCAGGATGATGAAATTATTTCACCTTCTGATACCAGCCCAGTTAGGCCCAAAGTAACTCTCAGGTGACAATCTCTGCCCCAACCCCCCTCCCTTTATCAAGGAGACAAAACTGGAAAGAAGAACTGTTTTGGCAAAGTGTTACTGAAACAGCTTGAGGCAGTGGAGGCTGCTCAACAGAACACTGTCAATTCATGTCTGCTCCCTGCCAAATATACAGGAAGAATAAAGAAAACAAACAGGACAGAACAAATTGGAAACAAATAGACCTCCCCAGTCTTCTAAATAGTCTCTATCTTCCCTTGGCAGTGTTTTGCAAATTAAATATAGAGGACTCAAGCAAGAAGGAGAAGAAGGAACATCACTCTACTCATCATCAACAGGGAAAGGGGAGCTATAAGCAAAGCTGTGCTTTGGATATTATCAGCACACAAACAAATCCATAGTAGAAATACTGAAATTTATTATCAATTATGAATCATTTAAGTTGCTTGTTAGCATGCACACTGAAAGTATAACCCCTTCCAAAATATAACCTAAAAGAACTTAAAAATGTTAATTAATATGATGGAAGCAAATACCTTGGTGACTGTTGGCCTCCTCTCATTAACTTGTTAATGTCTGCTCAGAGCCCTGAAGAATTTAATTGTTAACACTAGGAACCAGTTAATGCCATAATAACCAAATAAGCTGCTGCTCCCTGACATTAACAAGGCAGAACTATATTAACAATATTGTATTTAAAAGAAGAAAACCCCCAACTGATACATTTTACAATGTGAAAAGCTGAACAAACCTCTCCCACTTTTTTTGATTTTTTCTGGATAAGAACCATAGACCTACAGAATATCCTGAACTGGAAGTGACCCACAGGGATACACAAAGTCCAGCTTTTATCCCTGTACTGGACACCACCAAGAATCACATCACCAAGAATGTTTCTGAGAGCAATGTCCAAACACTTCTTGAAGAAGGCAGAATTAGTCTGGGGAAAAAAATAAAAAACAAAACCAAAACCAACCAACCAATCACCAACAATAAAAAAGCAAAAACAAAAAACCAAAAAACACCCTGCCCCATCCTCCCAAAAAATCCTGGAGAAATTATATTCTATTATTAGATTGCTTGAGGGAAATGGAAAAGAGAGGACTCTGAAGGATATTTGGCTCTGGAAAATGGGTGAAGTCTGGAAGATGTAGGAAGAAAAGCAGATTTTTAAAAATCAACAGCCTATCCTAAAGTCACCTGTCATATAAATATCTCCAAATTAGTGAATTTCTATAAAAACTTGGAAGTTTTCACCATTTTAAGTTAGTAGGTTGTAAAGTCATCCTTCCTGTGGACTACACAGTTTGATTTTCAAAAGCCAGAAAACATGATTTTGCTTTACTGATCAAACAATAATTCTTTACTGTGGTCTCCATCAAACATCAATGAATGTGTTCACATAAACCCTGGCTGAGTTCTGAGAAGTCGTGTGTGATTGATTTGGATATGAATAGAGCTGCCTGCTTGGATCAGCCAATGCAGTTAATCAGATCTGCACACTGAATATTGTGCTATTTGTACTGTGCACAAGAAAGAAAATCCTTTGTAGCAGGATTTGTACAGTTTTAGCTTTCACTGATTTCTAGAAAAGTAATTTACTTGACTATATGCAGCTTTAAAAGAGTATAGTTTTAACACCCATTGATCCATAACAGCCAAGCAGTTTGAGAATTGATGGAGCACAGGACTGGAGAGCAAAGCTTTGTCTGTTTTTTTTTGGGAGTATTTTCACAGTACTATGACAAATAGGACCTTTCAGAACAGCAAGACAGCCCCAGCTGTTTGCATATGCATCAGGATGGATGATTTTAACAGGCATTAAATTTTCTAGAAATGCAAAAACAGGGCCAAACCAGTAGCACAGATACATAATTACATTTCTATTCCATTTCTTTTCTGCCACAATCAGGCCACTGAACCATTTAATAAACCTGGTAAAATAAAGATGAATAATTACTGAGGCTCTTTGTTTTGAAGAAATGCAATATGGTACCTTTCTGAAAGCTATGGACTGTGAGAATGATTTCAAGATAATTGCTCGTAACTGTTGTCATTTACTGCAGCCTTAGTGAATACACTTGTTTTGCTCCTCCAGGAGCATTCAGGAGATAAAACCCCACAAAGTTTTCCATAGCAAGATAAGCAGAGACTAGCATTTCTAGGATTTCTTTCCTGCAGTATCAAAAAAATGACTGTTTCTTGCTGATGCCTACCAGCTTCTGTTTGCAAATTCATATTTATCTACAAACAGTAGTTGATAGACCTTAGCAACTCTGCCAAGAAAGGAAACTGCCTCTTCCATCATATAGGAAAACATAGTGGTCTTTGCCCCAGAATACATCTGCAAACACACAATTTTTAAAGATTAAGTTGTTAAAATACCAAATGAAAGTCCAAATAATGCTATAACAGAAGAAAATTTTACAGTTAAAATTTTCACTAGGATATAATGATTAATTAAAAAAAAATTAGAAAAACAGGTTGAGGGGGGCAGTGTTTGGTTTGGGTGTCAGGTCTTCTCCCCTTCTTTTTTCTTTCTGCATTCTCGTTTTTTTAAACATAACTGAAAAGTACCTTAGCTTTAACTGTTCCTCGAAAAAGGTACCTTAAACTGAGCAGTGACAGTAAATTTAAAGTCCATCAATTCTGCTAGCCACTACAATGTATACTTTGCAAATCTATTATGCAAGTATTAATCTACTAAATTGCAGTTCCTGTTGGAATGCCACAGTGCACTCATTACCAGCAATAGACAGAAGGTGTTTCAACAGGGAGGTCTGTGATCTGAAAACAACACAGGTGTGATACAGCCTCACATCATTTATACACAACAGCAAACTGCTTGTTCTGAGTCTCAGGGTATGACTATGACTCTTTGTCAAGTTAGGAACCTACCAGAGTTAATCACTTAATAAATAATGTACTTTGAATAAAATCCCACCTTTAATATGTGTATTTATGTCATCAGCCCTGAGCAAGAAAAGATTTAAGCTAAAAAGTGAAACTTTCTATGTCAGCTGTAGGTAGTTACCTAGAGACAATCAAAACTCTTGGACATTACATTGCTGCAGGACTTTAGCCTAAGTGCTTGAGTGGAATAGGGCATAAATCCAAAAAGCCCTGGTTAACTTTCTGATCTATCTCTTCTGAAAGTCATCAGCACCAATTCAGAGCATTTACACTGCACTCTGGCATACGTTAAAGATTGAAACATCTGATGCTAATTTTAGTCCTACTTCTGACTTTCCAGGGTTTTGTAGGACTCAGTCAGAACACAGATGCTATTCCAGGGTAGAATTCAACTATGCCATGTTTTACAGAGAGGAAAATATTTAATGCAGAAGTACTGTGCTCACTTGGTGAGTGGTAAACTTGTTTAACAAAAGTTAAATTGTATCAATCTTACAAACCATGAATTTTTCTTAGGCTACATAGAAAAAAACACTTCATAAAGTGCCCATAGGCACCATTATAGTTCCAATACTAATGGTGTGAGATCTCCTAACCCAACAATGGCAAACATCTACCCATACATCATCACACTCAAAGCTCTTTTCAATAACTCAAGCTATGCTTTAAGAAAGTGGATATTTAGGAGCAAAAGTACAAAGCAACACTTGCTGCAAATCTATAATTTTTGACAAAGGGAGAGAATATTTTCTTGTCTCCCTCTCAACAATTTTTCCCCCATTCTCTTTACGGAGCAGGGAAGAATATAATGTCAATTCTAAAGTTTAAACCAGTGAGACTAAAGCCATTGTGATGCTTCTTTAATTAAAGCATTTCTCACAAGGGCTTTGAGGTCCAGGAGAAAAAATAATAACACACAAAGATTGAATTTTTTACAAGTTCTTCATTGAATTACAGACATATACAGTCTGGTTTAAATCAGTGAAGGGAGATTGGGTAACCAGTCAGGCTCCACTCCTGCATGTTAATGAATCCCTGTAGAGCAGCCTGATATCCAAGAGAAGACTACCACAATTATATTGCTTTTATTATTTAGAAACATTCCATGACACAATGTAATGCAATATCTCCTCAGCAGAACAGCTAATGCCTTGGGAAGTAGAATAGTTATATCACAAGTATCTCAACAAGTGCTTACATAACTAGAAGCACAAGACTGTTCCTGTAAGCCTTTCAGACAGCAAGTCTGTATTTCCTTCTGAGATATTGGCTCTGGCAAAAGGTACAGGAAAGGCCCATCACAGTCCATGTACTGGGCACTTTTCCCCTGTAGTTAGAACTAGGTATTGGCCTGGTATTACTAAAAAAACCCAGCTTTTAAAGACAGAAGCAAATTTAACAGGATTCTGTAAAATTTCTATTAACTCTGTTGGTTATATCCAAGTATTTTTTTCCAAAGGCTATCTGAACAAAAGGTGTTAAAAAAAACTACTGGGGAATTGCTATTTTTGAGGAGGTCTGAAAGATAACCCAGAGTATTTCAAAATAGTTAGTAAATGAAACACAACATGTAAATACATGATGTACTCTTGGCTTTGTTTAGCATGTGGATGTTAACTCCAGAAAGATCTGTGTGTACTCAACTACTAAGAAAACATCTCAAATAACTGTGGGAAAGTGACTCTCAGGTTAGGACTCCCTGTCCTCCTCCAAGTTAGGCTGTACAAGTTCCACTTACAACATAACACCTTTCTTAGGATGGACGCAATCAAAGACTCTCATTGCAAAATGCCCTTTGTGGAGTCCTGGTTTGTATAATATGGCAGAGATTTTCAGCAGGATCATTTATTTCACCCTCAGCTCCCTGTTGCCATAGCTGGTCTGCTCCTAATAACTCCACCCTACAGCACTCTAGGATCTGCAAGGCTAGACCTGCTTAGTGCACTGCAAGTCTTTTCACCTCCACTGCATCCTAATGAGAAGGTAATATTTGTTACCATGCACATGCAGAACAAAAGCAGTGCTGTTTGTATCAGAGACTCTACTGATCTAATGGAAAAATTCATCCTATGCCAAATTTCTTCATGCCTTTTCTTCCTCCAGACATTATACAACACAGGGTGAGTTAGCAGATCTGTTCTTGTGCCACTGAGGCAGAAACAGCTGTTATGGCAAAAGTGAAAATATATGCCATTTCTAGGGAGAAACATCAAAAAGAATATTAAAATTGTTCTGTCCTCTTCTAAACAGAGATTTAGGTTTACCTGTTTTTTATTTCTTTATCTAGAGAGATAGAATAATTTAAGAAACCACAGAAATAAAAACCATGTTGAATGTAATAGGCTAAGGCTTTTCAGCTTACAATAAATTCTCTGTTCTGAAGCTTCTAGAGAAGCATCTTTAATTAAATTTTATGAAGCCACACTACACCTTGCTAATATCTGCTTATTCAAACACTTGTGGAATATGTATAGTTTAAACTAATCTAGAGATAAAAGTTCATTTGTTAAAAACAATCTGATTCAGAGAGGTCATGATAAATGCCTATTGTGATAAACATAATCATAATAAATCTTAGCAAGTCATGAGTAAAAAACCTAACAAATTCATAAAGGTTTAAAGTAATATTCTGCCTACTGATCTCCCAGATCACCTTAAAAGTAATTTTTTCCTGAATTATTTCACATATCAGAAGCCAAATGTATGTGTGTAGGCAAATGTGAGAGAGAACCTCAGTGATGGATGAAACATAGTCATGAATTCATTTCTACTATGCAGCTGATGAAATGGAAGTTAATTTCTAGAGATCATGGTCTTCAGGGGCAGAGGTTACAGAGATCATGAAAATAGAATGTAGAGTCTTTGAAAGCCTGTGGCCTTATTTGATATAAATGAAATTTAACTAAGGCAAATTAAATGGGACCTATCAGTTTAAACTAGATGAAAATCTGAAATCCTGGACCTCTGGATGTCAGTTGTTCAAATGTAATAACTCTACATCCAACTTGTTTCTGGTAATTAAATAACTGATATAAAGAACATATTGCCAGCAAAGGTTTCTCTGTGTCATTTTTGGCACCCTCTTGCCAGACCAAAATGTGTTTGTTGTTTTTCAGTTTGGTGTTTTTTTTGTTACCACCTCAAAACCAGATTGTTAATGTGGTATTTGATCTCAAGGGGAGAAAGGCAAACTTCTTTTGGACTCCATTCACAGTTTTCTTCTCCATTACCCAAATATGTGCTGGAAATTCAACAGCAATGCCACTCTTGCAAGTAGTGACAAATAACAACTGCAGTGGGGATGGCAGGGAAAATTAGACAGACAGAATGTAATTACTTCCATTGGAATCTGGCCAAGATATTCAAATTAGCAACAGGACAATGAAAAAAATCTTGTGGAAAAATCTGATGGCAAGGAACACCTGGAGTGCTCTTTTTGCTAAGCAAATGCAATATCAAAAGCTGGAAGATGGCAGCAGCAGCCAGAAACTTAACAAGACTGACCCTAACACCAGGTGGATACACTTCTAGGATACACACAGCATGTCTGCCTCAAGGATGTGGCAAACCACCTCTGGCTCTTCCTCAAGCATGAAATGGATTAAAATCATCTTCTGCACAAAAGGGCTAGAACACATTGGCATGTGGCTGGTGACCTCTGGCTCCAGAAAGTGTAGAAAAATGAGTTAGAAAAACTGTCATCAAGGATACAATAATTTGAGCAAGTTTTTCTTGATGTGTTAGGTTTCATTGCACTTTCCAGAGGAGATGAAATAACCACAGAAACTGGTTCTGACATTATTCACTGTGATTAAATGAAATAACATTTATTTTCTTAAGATTTCATCTGTAGATTAACTCTGCCAAATCAAAAGTTAAGAAAACAGATTAAAAAACTAAACACTACACAGAACTTTTGCTATAACATAAAACCCCTCATCTGCACCCCCATCCGCACCTGTGCTGCTTAAAGAGGAACTGGGCTTAGTGGCATAATGGTCTCTAGCTGTTCAAATTAATTAGAATTTGATTCTAGAATCAGCTTACTATCTCCTCTTTTCTACTCCCCCTTCACCGTAAAACATACAAAAGATGTTTTCTATCATGGAGAAGTAAAGAAGCTGAAAGGACAGTGAGTAAATGAAGACTCGACACTGAAGAATGAAGTCTGTTGCCCATCCCTAGTTCAAATTCTGCCTGGTTATAGGCAGCTGGAAGATGCAGATTGGCTTTTCCATGGTGGCCCTTTCTCCTGCCTGTAGCTCCTTTCTCTACAAGGAAGATAACAAGGCTTGTTTGCTGGGGAAAGCAAAACATAAAAATAACTGGTGTTAGTAACTGATGTATAAAAATGTTATGCTCTCTTTAGATAACTCTTGTTATCTTGTTGTCTTGTTGCATCCAGAAAATGAAGATGGAAAAACAAAATCTGAACTTGGGCTTGGATTTACTAGGAAGCTCCTAATTGCTATTGAATCAAAAATATAGTAAAACCAAAATGTTTAGCTTTTAATAATATTACCTGGAAGATTTCATCATGATACACTAGGGCTAAGGACATTCTCACTCTGTGATGCAGTATGGAGCACCCTCTTTTCGGAACACTGGCTAAATCTCAGTTGGTTTAATAACAAAGATATTGTGGCTGATGATAGTTTGAAGATCCCAAGTTATCTGCAATATTTTGTGGGGATGGATTTGGCTGAAGGAGAGAAGCACAGACAATAAGAGACGTCCCAAAATCTGAATCTGGCGCTTTTGACAGAGTGCTGGGCAGCTCTGCAATACCTCAGGAAAGCAGGAGGAGAAAAGGAAAGGACACAAGCTACAAAAAAAAAAAAAAAAAAAAAAAAAAAAAAAAAAAAAAAAAAAAAAAAAAAGAAATAAAACTGCTGAACTAGGAATTCCAGAAAGAGCCACAATTATAATTTCTAAAATAACCTCCATTCAAGTTATTTCTGTGAAATTTTGGCTTGACAGATACTGTGTTATATAATACAGTCACACTCCAAGTGCATCTGTTATCTAAGCTTATTGCTTGTATTTTGTTTACCTACATCTAGATTTCAAACTATCCAGTTCCCTTAATTTCAAACAGTAACTTCCTTGATTCTCTCACCTGTAGGCAAGCCAACATCAGAACAAGCAAACAACTACAGATCATGGTCTGCTGATTCTCAGAGAAGCAAGAAAAAAATGAAGTAAAACTTTGAAGTAAAAAGGGCTTTGAATATCAGAAGCATCTTTAGCAACCCCTGAAGTACAGAGTATTTCTGAGTTGTGCAAACCCAAAGCAATGAGATGAGAACAGAACAGGCTTAAAGACAGCCTCAAAAATTAGTGCTGCTCAGAGGTTAGAGGCAGCATGAAACATGCCACTGGAAAGATGTGCAAGGAACAGTTTCATGAAGATGTTTCTGATTTAATGTCAGCAGGATAAGAAAAATATTTTTCTGCCATCCTGATGAGACAGACTGAGTACACCCCAAAGAAATATTCAGCCCATTTCCTTCTGAGTCAACAGTACTGATAACCCAACAAACTGCTTTCAAAATCATCATGGTCCAGATGTTTTCTAATGCCTGGTCATATAAAACTTCACTGCTGTTACAAAACTCATTGAACCCTTCCTATTCCTGATCCAGGGCCAGTAAGTGCAGCCAGGTTCCCAGTGCAAATGGATTAGAACAGGCAAGTGTGGCACGAGGTCCAGTGAGGCAGACAGGCTCCACAAACAGGGAAGCAAGAGTTGCATGCCAGCTACCTAATTGTGGAGTTGGTGTCTGCTGGGAAGCCAGCTGCCCTCCCAGCCTTCCAGATGGAAATGAGAATGTTAAAGATAGTAGACAATGAAGGGTACATGAAAATAAAATGAAATAAACACTACTTGCACTACAATTGTGATCTGTTCTGCCTAACCATTTTTGTGAAAAGAACTTCAGGGTTTTCCTTTATCTACATGAGGTTAAAAGGTTGAGTATAGAAGGTGATGAAGGGAAAAGTACATTGGAGCAGTTGTCTTCAATGTCCAAGTATACAACCACATATAGAAGCTATGAGGGAAAGGTTCAGTTTCCTTTTGAATTATTACAGTTTGCACTTTCACATGAATCTTTTCAAAATTCTTCCATTTTGCAAGGTGAAATAACTGCTTGTATTTTCTTCTCTGTTTTCATGCAGACAGTGATGCCAAGACTTCCTCTGAATCTTGATCAATGAGAACAAAAATGGCAGCACTTTGGAGCCCCAGAAGAGGGCAGGTAATTTCTGACTCATATAACACTTAGATGATGTCTGAGATAAGATGAACACTCATCTGAACAATCTTCCCTATACAGAATATTAGCAGAACATCAAGGGTTGAGTTCCAGCTGGCTTACTGATGTCAATACTATTTATTTCACTGGGGCATATTTATCCCTAATTACATAATAAACCATTTTCAACAGTGTCAAATGAATGTAAAATTAAGCCACACTCCCCTGTTGCTAGTACATGTTTATGGCCATTAAACTACAGCTGAAAACATCTGCAAAAATCTGATAAGATCATTGCTGGATTACAAATCACGGCAACTTCAGTCCATCCAAATCATTATATAATTCTCCCAAAACTCTAGATTTGACCTCTCTCATCAGAGAGTTCAGAAAGAAACACACATATTTTTCTACCTGAAAACAGTGCCCAAGTAGGATAAGAGCTAATTCAGGTAATATCACACAATAAGTTTAGAGTTACATAAAGAAAGATACAAGTTTTATTACACAGAAGAAAAGGGAGAACAGATAGGATTGAAACAAACCAGAATGTGAAAAGGCAGAAATGGTGGGAATTCTCACCTGTCTCTTTCTTGAGATACAAATATTTTACAGAGATACCTGAGTTTTTAGGTCTTACAGATACTTTCCTCCACAAGAAACAGCCCCACCAGATTTTACTGCCAGTAACTGTATCTAGCTGTATATTTCCATATTTTGTGCCAGTATTCTTATGAAAGAGTCAACTGATTTCAAGCAGAACAATAATCAGGTAATGTATATTACAGAATCAAACATAAATCCCTTTACCATTAATTCAGCAATTTAAGTAATTCAGTGCCTAATATTGGAAGAGAAAAGTGTATTTTCCAGAGTTTCTAAACCTACAAAGTGCAATGCACAAACAGCAGAGGGAGATTTAAGAAAAAGATCAGATTCAGAGAAAAATATTTGAAAGTTACTCTGGTAGAAGGAAAAAAAATGTATCAAACCTTGGACGACTACTTGATTACAAAAGCTAAATTTGTCCAGCTTTATCCATCAGCACTTTAGGAATTGCCTGTACTGATTGTACACTGCTTCTATACTGAACTCCTGGACTATAATGTGTGACAGGGAGGATAGAGGAATCCCGGATTTCTCTCCAACATATGTTTTAAAATGACAAAGGATGTTGATAAACATGGAATTCTACCATTCTACATTCCTAGTTACCTCCTCAGGTGGTATTTTCATAAAATCCTAGTTAGACAGCAACTGCCTTTCAAAATGTAACACATAGACAGAGTCAAAGGCCATTCTAAAGATAATAAAGTCCTTCATACTACTGTCCATGGATTTTCTTCCTGTCAAGAATCCACCGCTAAGTACTATTTATGTTTAGTGTAATGGTAGACATCACTTTTAAATTTCCTAGTGATGCAAAATTTAACAGTTAGCTCAGGAAAACAGAATGAAATTTGCAGAATCATGAATTAAATCTTGTGGATTTCCTTAACCATTACATGATTGCAGGAATAAGCCCAGTTCTTTGAATTATGCTATAAGTAGATCAAAAGAGTTTTCTTACTACCTGCCTGTTGCTGACTTATGGGTGCTTTCCACAGAGATTTCTGCCAGTAAAATGAGCTTCTACCCAAGTTCACAGCTGATGGAAACTAATTTGAATATGCTTCACAATCGGTGTGAATTAGTAGAGCCCAATTGACCTCACTCTAATTTGAGAGCTTCTACCACTAGAGATTTGCATTTAGAAATTACTCATCAAATCAAATTCCAAATACTTTCATATCCTTTCCAATCACAGAGACCATAAGGAGTGTGTGTTCTTTGACCTTTCAAATGTAATTATTAGTCAGAAAAATACTCCAACTAAATTAATCTCTCTCTTGCCATATTTTATATTTTCTAGTTCTGCTTTACAATGCTTTTCCCCTTACATTATGTTCCAGAATTCACCTTCTTCTGTTACTACAACTGAATTTAAAGAAATTATTTTAACAGTTGATGAAATAACTATTAAAATAAAGTTCTCTTTTATCCTTTTGATAGATGTGCATACATTTTAGTATCTTAAAGGCATGTAGTGATGACCTTCTCCTTTACTCAGAAGCGGGGATCTGGCCCTAAATTTATGTAAACAACATCCCCAACCCAAGCGCATAAGTAAAGCAAGCCAGTGTTTGTTAAAATGCTTTCTAAACAAGCACAGGATTTGCTCCAAATAGCAGTAGACTGAAAGAATGGAAATACTTAAATTTTTCAGGATGCCCACTCAATGGCAAAAGATTAAACTGGCTGTCTTGTAGCTAAATTAATTGGTAGGATGTCATTGATGAGTAGATGCAAAGCCCAAGTCCCCAGAGATTCTCAGACCTTTAAAGTCATACAAATGCCTCCTGGAAAGTGTTTAGAACTCTCAGTTGGTACTGCAGGAGTCAGCCTCCTCACTTGTAAACATACATGCAGCTGGCAGCTGTCCCTGCATCACCTTAGAGCCTCGAGTTCACTTTTCCTTCTTATTCCCTCTGTGGTTATTCCGAACTCCCTTTATTTCCTTTAGCATTATGGAAGTTCCTTTATCTCTCCCCCCTCAAACTGGTATTTATCAGGAAACCATTTCTGGCATCTAACACCTACACAGCATCCTTTCTTTCCGTTTTTATTATATCTATGACCTTAGAATGTCTCCTGTAGTTTTTCCACCTGACGCTGCTGTAGCTACACGCCAGATATCTCCAGGTATAACAGATGGCGAAGGAGCTGTCTGTATTTGCAGTTCAGAGTCAATCTTTTCAACAGGTTATGACAGTTTATGGAACTATCAATCTTTCTTTATGCTTTTTCTGCCTTTTCTTTATTGTTTAAAAAACAACTACCACCCTGTGCTTTGCAGCAAGCGAGGGCAGTTGGAACAAGGAAGATGTTTGGGGTGGTGCAGGGTTAATTACAGTTCTGATGTGTGAGTAGATGTGAAGTAGGTCATATTACTGCAATTGAGGTCTATTTCTTCACACATCTTTCTAAAAGTATCATTTAAAGAGTCCGTTCATTATAATTTCTGGCCTTAAAAGCCTCTGTCATCTCATAGTATGGGAAAGAGGAGAGAGGCAGAAATCCAAGTTCTATTTAGCATCTCTATTGCTTTTTAATGATCTCTTTGGAGTCTCAAATTATCATTTAATATCTTCTGTCATAGTTTTTAGAGTTTCACACAAAGTGTCACTGTTAGTTTTCATGGCTTTTAGCTCTCTAGCATTTCCAGGCATCAGCAAACTTTTACTCCTGTCTAAGCTGGCAAGGATAATGGTTATATCCATCACAACAGGAATTCAGTGACAATTCACTGAGCTCATCCTAAACATCGTCAATGCAGTTAATTACTTGCAAGTCCATGAAGTCTGTTTTTCCTATGCTCAGTTTGAATCTGCCCCATTTCAGCTCTTTCAAACCACTTCTTACACTTGGAACACTAAATCTGCATATTCCAGATCAGTGACATCAGTGCCTGTGAAAAGCCATTTGCTCTCATTTGGGCCCTTTCTTTACAGCCATCTACCTTGTGTTATAAAAAACAGAGTTTAGCAGACATTAAAACTATTAATTGACTAATTAGTAGTTTTAATGTCTGCTAAATCTTATTTTTTCTTTCTGTGGAATTGAAGAAATAAAAATTATTTTCACTTAATTTTTCTGACAAAAATGACACCATTTCATTAGCAACCTCTTCTCTTTCACCTGTTTCCCAGGATCTCATTAAAATTTTGTTATTTTCTCCCCGTTCATATTTTTATCTTTGTTAAATGCGTCAGTGTCTGCTTTCATGTCTCCTCATTAACATCTAATTTATTAGTATTTAATTTTGCTAGAAGTATCTTGAATGTAGTTTTGCATTAACCTATATCTCTTATAAGTTTATTTGAAATTAGGATCATTGCATCTGCCCTTTTCTTCTGCTTTTACTTCTCATAATATAATAAGTACCCTGGAAAACTATGAATAGTTTTTTTTTTTCCCATGAATTACTAACATCTGCTTAGACCTTTATAAACTGATTTCCAAATTCTAGCAAAGCAAAACCAAATTATGAAAACCCATTCACATATTCATTTCACAATTTGTATCCTCTAAAAAGCTAGAAAACAAACTATTAGAAATACAAGCAAGAGATACTCTGCAAAAATGAAATATAAAGTGAAGTATGTACATGAGTAAGAGAGCTCATTTTAGCAGCATTCAGGTGGATGTGTATTTGCACACAGATAGCTGCTTTAAGCTTAGATGCCCCATAATGATAATCTGAAAACTGTGATGTTAAAACATTTCTGTGAGTTTTCCTTAGGGTGCATTCTTTGGGTGCCTGCCAGGAGACATTTCCCTGCACAGCCTCAGATTGCTGAGATTACAAATTTGGCAGAAACATGCATTGTTCTGCTACTTTTTCTAGGTGTTTGTTTGGTTTTCTTTCCCCACACAAGTTCTTCATATTTAGGGTTGAGAGGGAAGAAAAAAAATACCATATGGAGGCCTGTTCAAAGTGAAATAAACTTGTAACTTTTTATTTACACTGGTCATAAGATCTGGTCATAAGACACTTCCTCATGATATAGAAACACAGCTCCTGAGAATAGAGACTCCGCTGAATTTCCCAGTCTGACAATACCTCCCCAGTTTAATAGATAAAATCAAATTGAAGGGGAGAAACTTTCTTCCCTTCCCTTGAAGGACGCAAAACCTACAACAACACTGGAAAATCTGAAAATCTAGTTTTGGCCCAAACTAAAGGCAAAGACATGAAGAAGGCAAAAAAATTATTTATATATATCTCAAATCTTAAACCTACAGTTGTCTCTATTGAGAAGAAGCAATAAAATCCAGCACTCCCTCCTTCACTCCTATAAATTTAGCACTTGACTAAATTTATTGAGCAATTATTTCTAGGAACCCTTTCCCACAATCATTCTGTCTCCTGTTCCTCTCACTACAGTCAGCAGAGTTCAGACAAGTGTGACCTTCTGACAGAGGATGGTACTGAGAGGAGACAAATGAATTAGATGACAACTGGGCACAGAGCCATCAATTCTCTATCTGGAATATTATGCCTTTCAAGGTTTCAGATTTAAAAGTGTGAGTAGGCGTAAGGGAGAAGGTTTAAAGGGAGTCTCTGGAAGAGAGAGACAATGGGTCAGGGAAAGCTGCAATATAAGGAGGGAAGCTTATCCAAAAAAGCATAAAGCTGTTCTGATAACACAGTGAGTGATATCAGAAATTGAAAGGTAATCTGTTAGCAGATCCTTACAAAACTCATGTTTTGGTTACATGAGTGCATTTGGGCATTCATAAAGTGAACATGGCAAACCTCCCAATGAATGGCTGAAAATTTAAAGCTGATTGGTCCCTGAGATAACAGAAAATGCTCAAGGAGAAGTTGGTTATGAAAAGCAAAAACTTCATAGAGCAAGATGCTGACAGGCAATTCAGTGTCTGCCAGAGATATCAATACTGTTTTCAGAAAATATTTAACTCTTGTGATTATTCACTTTCTATGTGTGACTCTGGGGCTTTCAGTATTTTTTAACTTTTGTTTGTGTCTGGGAAACAGCAAAAAAGAAGTAATGTACTCCATCTACTCAGGGTAAATAATGATTAGCATCTTTATTTCATTAAAATAAAACCTTTTTTTCAAACTTATGTGAGTTATTATTATTTTCTTTGGTTTTTAAAATATCAGCATATTTTGCCTCATATAATGCTATTTCAATATCTTCTCCTAACACTGGATGCAGGGCATGGGGGTCTTATTTGTACAGGCTTGAGAACCGCATTAGGATGAAAAAGCATAATCTCTTATGTTTTAAATATAGTTTTAATCCATACTTATCTGAAGTGCCAGAATTATTCAGCTTGCTGTAAAATAATTACAAAATCACCAGCTACTCTTGAGAAATTTTTCAAGGAAGTTAAAAAAATAAAAAATTCAGGGTGTATGCCTCAGAATTTTGAATCAAGGATATAAATTATTTGAACTGAAGAAAAAAAACACCTGAAACATATCCAATCATTCAAAGTTAACTAGGCATGAAAGTGTTCACAGTTCATGGCAACCTGTTAAGAGAAATTAAAACACATTTTCTTACATAAGAACCTAAAGAATGGCATGTTGAGTAAGATATTACTCAGTGTTGTGTTCTGCTCTGGGCAGTGCTGTACAAGACAGTTTTAAGAGGACAAGCAGGCTTTTCCCTTTTGTATAGTCCACTGGCCATGCTGTTTCCTTGTGCCCCATCCCACTGTGTTAGTGCATCTAGAGCACACATTGCTGCAAGGTTTCTTTTAATGAGCAATTAAAAATTAATTCCTTTTATAGAAGAAATGTGTCCAATTGCTTCTACTCCTTGCTCATACTGTTCGGCTGTCACCTCAGCCTGTTGTGGCAACAAATCCCATTAAATTTGTAAACATCTCAATAAAAAAGTATATCCTTTGTCTTAAACCAACCTCCCACCAGTCTAAGCAATGTTTGTTCTAGAACCAAGGGATTTGATCAACACCAGTTTTTCATTCACTTTATTTTCATGACTTTATAGACTTTGGCTGTTCCCTACTTTAGCCTTTTTTTCTCGAGACTGCAGTCGCAGCTGAGCTCACTAAGGTTTCATTTACTCACAAAGTGTTGCTTCTCTCTTGTTCCCATTTATTTTTTTGACTGAGCACACAATTTTACCACCTTTACTAACCTCCTAACCTGCCTTTTCACTCTTCTTACATCCCTGATTTCTCTTATTTTTTATAAGCCTCTTAGTCCTTCCTTTTCCAAACTCAAATGTTGTACATCACTGAACTCTGTATATACAGAAGCCTGAGAAGGCACATCCCATTCAACAACAGCCTTCAGCAGCTGCTTCAAGGACTGCTGCACCAAGGAACTCTCTGATACTTCTGTTTTGTCTGTTTGCAAATGAGTGTGAATAACAAGAGAACTGGCCACATCTACTCCCAAGCTACTAAAAAAGCCAAAACAAAGCAGGGAAATTTAAATCACACAGGAGAAGCTGAAGTGAGGTTTTATTTTCAAGCTCAGAAATTCCCCATTTGCTGTGTTGGGACGGAGGAAGAAAGAAGAGAAAGCCTTGGTAAAGCCAATTGTGTTTAACAAAAGAGGATAAATTTTGAGATTATTTTCCTTCTAGAGGAAAACATACTGTACTGGTTTGAAAGCAAAACCAGTGAGACACTCCAAGTCAGTAATACAATTTTAATAGGGAAAAAAAGAAAAAATAAATACATGCAATAATATAAAAAAAAACCACTGAAAGAGTCAGAATACAACCTGACACCCTGTCAGTCAGGGTGTTAGTAGCAGCCCAATTAAATGGTGGTTGCAGTCTTCCTGGATGACAGATGTGGTTCAGTTGAAGCACTGGTCCTGTAGGAGGGTGCAGTTTTACTCTGAAGGTCCAGCGATGATGTGGAAAAGGTTTGACTCTCTTGGGATCCAGTGGAAAGAAGCTGCCTTGGTGTTCTAAATCTCAGTTTTTATTTAGGTAGGAAAGGCTTGGCTCCTACCCCTGGCTGGAGCATCTCCCAATGGGATGACGTAATTTTATCAGTCATTCAGTAGGACTCAATGGCCCGTTAACAGAAGATATCTCCCACAGAGATAAGGATCACCACCCCTCCCATTTCAACAGATGGTGATAGAGTACACATTTTTGCATTGTAACCTAGGACACATAGGATGAATGACCTTAAAAAAACTGATGATGTTTTCTCTTGGACTGTGAGCTTAGACTCCTCTACCAGTTTCATCTATGCCACAGGGCAGAATTTCCTAACACTTCACAATTATTTCCTCCTCACTGTCCCCCCTGCCCCTTCAATACATTGTACAGAAAAATCATCTTTACTGGGATTTTTTGAGAATTTTGAAGACACTTCTCTCTAAAACACTGTTTCAGTTATCTGTACACAAACATTACACTCTTGCCTTTGCCTGATTCAAACGAGAAAATCAGCACATTTTTTATTTAAGACTTTGGTCCTTTTCTCACTTGTAGCAAAGGTTTGTTTATTTAAGCCTTGAAGCTGTTCTAGTTAGCTCCCCTCATGCTGAGAAGAAAGCAAGCTTCATCCATTACTATCTCTTCAAACCTCTTAGGAGATAATTAGGCATTGCAATTCATTGCAATTTATTAATCAGATAGTCTGCTATAAGTTTTTTTCTTGTTTTTAAACCATAACCTTATAGTTGCAGAAAATGACATGGAAATCTAGCCAGATTTTCTTAAGTGCAATTCATTCTAAATCTAATTATTTTTATTCCTTATGTCTTGTCTAATATTTTTAATGGATCATGAAAAAGTTCAGTTACACTGCTATGACACACAGCAAATTTGTTTCATACAAGAAAACTGACAGTATTTTATCCATCTGTAGTATACCACTGATTTTTCTGGCTCACACTTTCCTGTAATCTCTACTGCCCATCTGTATTTTTTATAACTGACAAAAAAACCCCAGTTCTATCTCAATATTCATGTCTTACCATTAATTTGGTTACCTACAGCAAGTTTGTGTATAATGTTCCAATTGTTGCTCAGACAAATATATTTTTGTGTAATTAATCAACAGTCAACCATACAGAATTTCCTGAGGGAAATGCATATCTGGAAACAAACATATTAAAACATGCTTTAATTTAATTTTGTTCAATTGTGTGTGATAGCACTGCTGAAGGGTTTTCATGACATGTTTAAGGATAGCATGGGGACACATTACACTGTGCCCAACAGCATTCCAAAATGAAATGGTGGCTCTGATCTCTCAAACCAGAAAGCTACAGAACAGAAAGCATGAGTTCTTAAAAACTTGATTCAATAAAGTTCCATAGGTAGCACTATAGCCAGGCAAGTCAGGATCCCTAACCTTCAGAATGCTTAGACTCACTGACTGCCCTGCTGGAAAGGGTACAGAACTGTTAAAATAAGGGCAAGAAGAATCTTCCAAAATTGAGCAGTAATCATTTACTGGAACCACACAACATGGGCTGATTTTTGAGATGCATTTCCAGAATTGTGATTTCATCACTTGCAGCAGTGGTGTCCTGAGGGTTGTGGTTTTGTTGTTTTTTGTTGTGGTTGTTTTGGGTTTTTTTTCCCCTTTACTTTGGTTATATTTGTTTTGGGTTTTTTTGTTGTTAGGTTGGGGTTTTTTTTTGTGGCTTTTTTTTGGTGCTTTTTATTGGTCTTAGGACTGTTCCACAAGGCTATAAATACAGAAGAGGTGTCCTGAATGTTCTGCTATCTTTATTTTTGTGATCTGCCTCAGTATCAGTTTCACTTTCAAATGTGTCAAACCAAGATGACCAAAACCACTCCTCTCTCTTCCTGCCATACTTTAACTCTTCCCAAGATTAAGAGATAATATACAGAAAACCAATCATCTTGAAACACTGGACAAGCTTTAAAGGATAGCATTGGAGTCAAAGGGAACATTGTGCTGGGCTTGGGAGCTTCTAGAACAGGGAGGCTGAAAGGTTTGATGACACAGGCTGCTGGAGCCCAGGCTAGCTCTCTGGAGGCACACCGGTGCCGTGCCACGTGTGGGGAACTGCCCCAGGGTGAAATTTCCTGGAGGCAGAACCTTAAGAGCTAGCAGCTCTCCGATGTGGCCCACATTGAGGATTGGGTAAAGGAGGCAAGGGAGGCTCTCTGCTTCTGAGGTTCCAGAGAATTTATTTCAGTTAAAGGGGACAGACAAAAAGCCCCGAGCACTGGTGTGCTCGGGATTAAGTCCAGGGGCAGATCAGAAGATGGGTACAGACAATTGACCAACAAAGGGTCTTTGGGAGAGGAGTGGAGGACAGGGTCTTACAGGGTTACAGCCAATGAGAGAAGCAGGGGGAAGAGAAAAGGCCACATGGGCCAACGGGACATCGAGTAATACGGGACTTCCAAAGGGTGGAACAACTAGGGATTGGCCCAGGGTAAGACTGACAAGGAAGGTGTGGGAACAAGGGGCAGGGTAACAATGATGGACAAGGGGCGGGGAATGGCAAACAAGGCAGTTTCAGGGGTGGATATAACTTGGGGACAAACCNAGTTTCAGGGGCGGATATAACTTGGGGACAAACCAACTGGGGAAAACATAGAGGAATATAAGAACAAACCATTATAACAATAAACTGAATAAAGGAGGAGCTAGGGTGGAGGAGGAGGTGTTGGAAGTAGGAGCCAGGGGGAGGAGGAGGAGGGATATGATGGATGAGCTAAAGGAAGAAAGGAAGGGGTTGGAAGGAGGAGGGAAGAAGGGATTATGGGAAGAAGCAGCACAAGGGAGAGACCTGACCATGCAGTCTCCACGATTTTGTGCCCTTTGGCAGCCATTTTGGGGAAAATGGAAAAGGGAGAGAGAACAGGGTGGAGCCTCAAACTTAACAAACTTGGATGTTTGAACTGGGATAAAAGGATGAAGAGGAGGATCCCTGGCAGCATGGCCAGATTTTTCTTACAATTCTTTGCAGATTTAGAAAAGAGTAAGAACATTTCATTCAACTAAACACAACAGAAAGTACCTGTGTCAGTCACTGCTTTTGATGTGAGTCAGTTTTGCTGGAGATCTGTGAAAGATCCAACTCCACAAGGATGAGCAATTCTACACGTTTGTTACAGGAAATAAGTGTTTAGTTCAGTGTAGCACTTCACAGTGCTACTCAATTTTGAGTACTCTCTGTAAATCAGAATCTTTCTTCTTTAAGTCTTCAAGGATTGAATACTGTTGAACTGAGCAGGGAAATTAAGAGAAAGCCAGCAAGTTCACTTTGACAACAAGACTATAAACTGGTGTTTCACCCTTGTTTACTTTCAGCAAGAACCATTAGAACCCTTCTGAAAGTATTTTCACATGGTTGGTGCTATTTCACTGGTTTTTTACTATCTATAAGTGCATGTTTACATGTCCCTCTCATCATTATTTCACAGCAGTGGCACTCTCTTGCATTACACAATTACATTTTTTTTTGTCATGTAGATACCTCACAATAAATTATCAGCACAAACTAAGAGTAAAGCAGCAAAGTATGACAGGACCAGGTTATGTTGATAAGAATTGCTATTCAATATCAGAGAACTCTTACTGGTGTCTTTGTAAAGAATCACAACTGCTGTTTTATAAAAAACATTTCCCCCCCATCCTAGACACTATCTTTAAATGCAGAAATCCTGGGAAAAAGCATTTTAGCATATTAGTATATAATCAGCAACTAGGCATTTGAACTAAAGTTAGGGAATGATCAACATCCTCATGAGAGATGAACATTTTCTGTTAATGACAGTGTGCAGCAGCTGACTGTCAAACAGATGTCATTGCTTATTCTGCCAAAGAGATACCTCTGAGCAGTTTTATTTTTATGGAGTCTCTCGGTCTAAGGAGAGACACGTTTGTCACAGAACACAGGCACAGAAGAGAAGCACTGAGGTGGAGGTTACAACACTCTTGCAATGGTCATTCTATCAAATTTTATATTTTTTGCTAATTTCATGGGATTCTTGAAAGCTGAAGTTTGAGAATACTTTTAAAGAATGAGAATATCCTGTACAGAAATAAGAGAGTATAATCTTCTGGAATTTTGTGTCAGCTCAGTTGATGCAAGAAACTAAAAATTCCATAGATCTATATTTATCTATAGCTATCTATCTATATCTATCTCTATCTATATCTAAAATACACCTCAGATAGGACAAAACATGGATATATGAAATATTCACGTAAAAAGTTCTCAAATTACATGAAGCACATAAATTCACCAAGATTTCCATTATCTTACCATCTTCAATATGATTGTATGGGATAGATTTTAATGATCTAAGCAATAACTCCATTCTGATAATGGGAAAACATTAATTTTGGAGAACATAGCAACTGGATCTTTACATGAAATTAACTGATGAATTTTCCAATCTCTATAAAAAAATAATAGTATCAAAAAGGTACTCAGCAACTGAACTGCTAATATTGCCTGCCTGTAAGTATCTGCCATCAAGAGTTAGGCAGTAATTTAAATGCAGGAACCTAGCCCCAGGGAAACAGTGCCAGGAGTAGCAATTACTTTTCCAAAGTTAAAAAAAGGTAGAGTCAGCAGTGGTGAGGTGTTTAAGATGGAATATTTTATGCAGAATCTAGAAGCCAAAACTCATTAGCACCATTTGTCAGTTAATGTAAGTAACAATCGTGGAAATAAGTTTCCCAGCTTGACAAAACAGAGCCATTTTTAGAGTGCTAACTATAATTTTCCTGTTTCTAAAAGCATCATGGACATATAGCATTTCAGAAGCAGCTCTTATCCAAGGTCTCTCTCATACACTCTTAACTAAGAAAATATCATGATCATGTCCTCATTATTACAATTAAATAATTTCAGTTTATATACGAAACAAGTTTGCATCCTACTCACGAAGAATTTTTATTAAGCATTTGTAAGCTCAGACAGGTTTTATTGTTTTCTTTACATAGCACAGTGGGCAGAAAGAGACTAGTTGGTTCTTCTACATGTTTCCACAGTATAAATAGTGTTTAAAAGAAAAAAAATTACAATTTAGCAGCTTTCATAAGATTCTCCAAATCATCTTTAGTAGCCATACTAAAAAGGCTTAATCCGAAATGTGGTGTGGAAGAAAAACCCCACAATTAAAGAAATATATATCCCCTGTATTATTTCAAAACTGAACCAAAGGAGTTAAGGTAAAAGCAAAGGGAACATGCAACAGAAACTGAATTGCAGTCATCACCATAATGAGAACAAATTGGTGCCATGATCATGCTTGATTCTATCTGCTACCCTTTCCTGCCTCTCACAGCAAATGACAGTAATTACTGCCTAAAACTGCTTTTGGACAGTGTATGAAAAAGTAGGGATGAAAAGAAAAGACTAGAAGCTTAAAATCTAGTAAAATATTCAATCCCTTTGCTAGATTTTTGACATTAATAGAACCAGGCTCACTCAACTTTTTAATTATCAAGAATTTGCAGTCAAGGTGCTGTGATGACCATGGAATATATTTATACCATGAAGAATCTAAAAGGGCTCTAGACCTTATGAAAAGTCATAGGTGTAAGCTACTGGCAGAATTCGTCTCTTTATATAATGATATCAGATTGTGTATAAAAAAAGTTTAATAAAGGTTTATTTTTCATCTAACTGAAAAAAAAAATGAATCTCACCTCTTTATGTGTCTACTTGAAACAAATAACACTGATCATAGTGAATAATATCAACCTGTGGCACATCTCTTTGATGTTGTATATGTTTATGCCACTCAAAAACCTTTGTTAGGAGAATGAGTTATGTTATTATTGTTCTCCATTAACATGAAGAAATTATTCAACAGCATTAATCATGTGAAATTTTTTGCACTTGACTCCTTCCAGTGCTACAAGATCAAAACCTAGTCCTTTTACTGCATCTCCATTGGTATTTACAATATCTATTTAAGAACAAAGAAAATCACTGCAGATAACCGTATGACTTGAAACATACAGCTTTGGCTTTGCAGTGCTGGGTTATTATTGAAAAGAAATTAGTTACTTCAACCTGTATAAACAGGTATACAGTTCAGGCTGTTGAATTTCATTTTTTTTCCTCCGGGTACCTATGCGCTCCCCCTCTGACAGCAAATAAAGGAAAGCTGCAAGATGACACCTGGCTATGGGCAGTAGAGAGGTACAATTTGAATGTATATTGCCAAGAGATGCTGACTCTTCCTTTATTTCAGTTTGTTGGCCTCAACCACCCCAGAGGGCCTACAGGCAGATCAAGTGATCAGGAGTGGCGCAGAATGGACGAAAACATCCTGCACAGGGAGATTCTTGAGATCCTTGGTATCAAACAGGGCTGACATTGTCTGCCATGATTGCCATCAAGCCCTAGCTTTGGGGTCCAGCACCTCGCAGGGAAACAGGGATTTCAGGCCACACTTCACTGCCAAGGAATGTGTTTTGGTGAACTCTCACAAACTGTGCTTGTTCCTAGCCTTAAAGTGTGAGATAATCTGACACAGGCACTAAAATCCAATCCATTTTCTTAGGCTTGCTGATCATGTTATACAATTTGTATAATCTCTCCACATTTTTTATTCTGTGCAAAGCTCTAAACACCACTACTAAATGGTTACCATCACTACTAAATGGTGATTTGGTTCTTGATATACAGTCTTTTCTACCACTTCTGAACAGAGCAAAGATTTTGGAAATGGCAGCATTTACACAATATACCTTTGCCATTTTGATATTTCATGTCATGTCTGTTTCTGAGGGGTTGTTATAATGTGTGGAGGGATCATCAGGGATTGAGCAACATGCAGTTAGGTTAGTCATGCAGAACTGAAGATCAGCAGTGCCTAAAGAATGATAACTTGTTTGCCACATCAGGAATCACTGAATGCTATACCAAATGATGCAGATGGTGAACTTATTAAAATTTATTACTTTCTACCCAGCCAATTTCTTCTACCCTGGACATAAATTGACATGATAATCAAGTGCTATAAACAAAATTAAGAATGCACAGTAGTACAGAATGATATACTAAAATTTCAAAGCAGATACCACATAATAGCTACTGCTTCAGGATTTCAAAACTTTAGAAAAAAAGTTACTTTCATTGTCATGAATTACCAAAAGCATTAGCTAGATACCTTAAAAAGAAAACCAAATCACAAAAATTCAAAATGCGACGTTCCACAGCACAAATTGTTTTTCATTAGCATGAAACCAGGAGCAGATTTATTTGCTTTGTTTGAAATTTATGCAATAAAAATTCAGACTTTCCCTGACTAATGGGTTTTCAATGCATAACTGCCTGGTTTGATTTGGCTCAAAACTTGCAAAAGCAATCAAACACTGTGAAATGCCTGACTCTCCAGCTGAATGCACTGCTTACAGAGGGCTGAGCCTATGCTTTAAGGTTATCAATTTCTCCCTTCTCCCCCCTCCTCAAACAATTTTTTATGTCAAGAAAGAATGGAAACTTCATTAGAAATATAATTATGACATCTCTGAAGGACATGTCCTATCCTTTCATGATTCCCTTACGTTAATTTTTCCATCTGTAGAGCTACTACTGAGAGATGTGACATGTCAGCAGTAAGGTTAAAAACTAAAAAAAAATAAATGCTATTGTAATAGTAAGCACAATTTGGCCGAATTCACAGATCTCTTCTCTAGACTGAGAGAAAAAATATTTCAATCAACAGAAAATAGTCCACCCTTTTATCTGTCACCACATGCTTTTGAAATTAATCTCTGTAACACTACAAAGGAAGAGTTTTTATGTGCCATAATTAAAACAAAGCTCCATAAAACTACATGTAAAGCGTCCTGTATTCCTCTGCCAGATCTTGGTGAGACCCACTCACGTAGAAACAAACAAAACTGAGAATGTGCTGATGACGTCTCTTTGCCTGTGCAGGGATGTACAGAATTGTGAGATGCAACCAAGTTGAGATGATGAAATGTCAGACATTACCCTCAAAATGTGGAAGGGAGCATGTCCTCCACAACCAAAATAACTTCTCTCTTTTCTGCTGCTGTGAGTTCTCCCTGGCTTACTGAGGTGTTGGTTTTGCTACAATTGACTGAAACAATTGACTGGAGCAATTCTGCTGTTTGTTGAGCATTTCCTACTTCTGCTCATCTATCCAGCATCTGTGTACATCCTGAACCTAAATTAGGCACTCTAGAAAGGGCTGGAAAGGAAGAATCCATGAGGATTACAGAAGAACAGAGCAGCCAAAAAAACTGTTAGAATAGGAAAATCCCTTAATAGAAGTCAAGACTACAACCCAATCCAGAAATCATAATAAAATAAAAGTTTTCCAAGCCAAAAATCCCTAACAAATAAAAACAAACTGTTGAGGGTTGGTTTTTCCCCTTTCCTCTCTGTGGAATTTTTTCCCATTGACATGCTAAGAAGTGTTGATGGCTAGGCCCTAGCACTGATGGCTACTGACAGGGGGAGGGGGGAAGGGGTGGGAACATCACAAAATCAGGGGCTGATACAGGAAGGTGGGGGAGGCAACTTGCTGGCACTCGCTCGCTGTTGACCCTGGGAGGAGGAAGGTGGCTGGAAAACCTCGTCCCATCACCCCCAATGCCGGGAGCTGCCTCTTCTGGTGTTGGACCCCGCACTGCTGCCCTGCTCGGATGCTCTCCTGCTTCAGCCTGCCATCTCCAAGCATCCTGTTGGAGCATCGGGACCGACACTCCAAGGATCCCTGAGCCAAGTCCCTCTTCCACCCTTCCCATCCAGGACACAGCCGCCATCACCTCCAGCAGCCCCGCAGCCGTGCGGGATCGCCGCCTCTGCCCCTGCCCACCGGGAGCCGGCTGGCACTCACTGCCAGCTGTGACAGTAACTGCACCAGAGGGGAAAGGTGTCCACAGCCAAAAGAACTGTTACTGCCTTCCTGTTCTGTTTGTTGTTAATTTCATAGTTGTTGTTGTTTTGTTTGCCATGTTTGTATATATGCTAGTGAAGAACTGTTATTCCCATATCATTGCCTGAGAGCCCCTTGACTCCAAAATTATACTAATTCAGAGAGAGGGATTTATTAGCTCCATTTCGAGGGAAGGCCCTGCTCTTCCCTAGCACACACCTGTCCTTTTTCAAACCAGAACACAAACCCAGGTCAATAAACTGATTTTTTGTTGTATATTTTTATCTTCCTTTTCTCTGCTGTTTCATCCTTTTCTTGAGCCACTAAGAGCAAGGAAAACGGACCCTGCCACTCAGTGTAGCCCAAGAAATGATGTCACTGCTCCTTTCTGCAAAAACTTTTTATTTTCTGAGGAGCTGGATAAATCCAAGACAGAGCAAAAGAGGTATTTGTGTTTTAATACTCTTGAAATAATGTCCTTATGCTGTATAACTTCTCATCCAAGTACCTGCTGACAAGGTTTCCCAGTTTGAATAGGTAATGTACAACCACATTGCCTGGAAAAATTTGAAAAACAGTCCCATAATTTGGCATCAGAGATTTAGATGGCTACATACTCTTTTCCATGACAGCTATTTAAGATAATCAGCATTACTGAACTTTACTAATTATGTACTGCAATTTGTGTTTTAATACAAATAAGATTCATTTCTACTTTTTTATCCCTAACACGAAAAGTATAATGAATAATAGGAAGTATTAGGTATTCAGAAACTTAGAGTAAAATCCTGTTTGCTTATAAAGGATAAACAGTCCTACAGAACTGGCTTGCGTGCCTTTTTTTTTTTCCTGGCATTTAATAATTTGGCAATAATAGGGAAGAATTATGTGATATTTTCTAACTGGTAACAAAGTATACGGTATTTTTAACTTGTTTCTGTGTTCAGGGAACAGAGTATTTGGGCAGTTTGTTGGGGTTTTTTTAATGAAACCAGTGACAATACAGAACATTACTGTCTTGGCAGATACAAAGAGAGATTTTCACCTTAGACAGCATTATTCAGAAACTTTGTCAGTCCTGAAGTTTTTCTCAGATGGAACATACTATCTGAAAGGCAGTAATTTTTAACTGAGAATCTGGTTCCTAAGGGAAATTAAAGAGATCCCTTACTTTCCTTCCAATTCTTCACTCCTATGATAGAAATATTTAGTTGCATTTTCCTAACAGACAGCTTAGAGGGACAAGGGTGACAATGTTCTAGATCAAATACATACATGTCTAGTGCTAAAACACATTTGCTCACCTCCCAGACATTTCTGGGCAATCCCTTTAGTATGCTCCCAGCATTTGGGTCTATTCAGTAGACAGTGGGATCCTCTGCTACTCTAAGCCTGTAATGTGGCAATAAACACCGCACGGACTCTGCTGTTGTCTCAAGACTAGGGCCTAAAACAATCCAATTATTCATACAGTATCTCAAAGTCCACTAAAAACCAGCTCATGAACAGCTTGAAGCATTTGCACACTTTCTCTGCAATTATTTTGCACAGATCTTCTACATTTCCTATTTTTTCTCCAGTGTAGCATAGCAAGGTGTATCTGCTGATTTAAAAAAAAAAAAAATAGATTACTTAATCAAATAACATCAATGTAAACTCTATGCTCCTCAGCCCACAAATTCTGTTTACTTATGAAAAAACCCAAACAAATGCATTTTCATTTTACGATTGGCAAAATGAGTTTGTCTGCATTCCATGCTATTGCCTACAACACACAAAATACTTCTGTGAGTGATTTGAATGACCATTACTTATTTAGGAGGTACAAGCAAAGTTTTACTAAAGCAGTTAAGTCAGTCTAATTCCTGAAAGCTATATCCCCCTAGAGGTTGATCAACATTACTGTATACTTGCAATCAGAATATTCCTCTCATTGAAATTAAGCTTTCATTACAGAACATGAAAGCAAGAGACACTTAAAGGTTGCTTTACATTTGATATAACTCTTAAGAAAATATTCAGAAGGAAACAGTTAGGGTTAGGGTCAGGCCTCTAGAAAGGATTCTTTTTTGATTTTCAGGTGTGTGTGGCACAATAGAGAAATACTAACAAAGCACAATCATTTATGCTAAACATATAAATGTGGTAGAATGAGAAAAACTACATATTCTAATGAAGAAACAGTCCCTTCCCCAAGGATAATCCTCTCAACCTAGTGAACAGCCATTCTGTGTGCCTTGCTTGGTGTGTGCTAAAGAAATTCATGGGATGTGCCAGAAGATCAGAACTTTTTGACTTACGTTCCTCTGGCACTTGACTTTTGAAATACTCCCTGCTGCTGAATTTTAAACAGGCAGAACCACCTGTTTCATTTGCATAGCCCCTGGCTTAGATGGCATCACAGGCTGTGCCAGAAAAAGCACTGGGAAAGTCTTCACTGTCATTGGATTATTGATCAAAATATTACTTCTGAATAAAAAATAATAAGGACTTGTTTTGGGACAGTTTCAGGTCTCACCTAAAACCAACAGAAGAGAAGGGTCTGAGTTTCAGAGAAGCCCAACAATGTGTCAACCACTAGCCCTTGGAATTCCCCAGTCTTTGTCATCAGGAAGCCGGGAAAGGATAAATGGCGGCTCCTCCACGACCTCAGAGAAATTAACAAAAGTCATTGAAGACATAAGGTCTCTTCAACCAGGAATGCCCTCACTGTCTATGATTCCCCAAAATTGGAATTTAGCAGTTACTGATTTAAAAGACTGTTTCTTCCAAATTCCCCTTGACCCCACTGATGCCCTACGTTGGGTGCCAACTGACGCAACTGCCAGAGCTGCACTCACTTTGCCACTTTGGTCCCTAGAGTGGGTGACACTCTGGGAACAGGAGGCCTTAGACGTGGTTCGAGCTGTTGCACCATGGCCTTTTGGCTGTCAGATTGAATTCAAAGGAGGCAAGGAGGAGGGGGAGGTCATTTTCATAGGATAAAATGATTTATTACTTTGGGGAATCTGTGGTGCAAAAGACAAAAATGGCGAAGGTGCAACAACGTCAATATGGGGAAGGTACAAATTCTTAGCAAATTGGAGAAATTTTGAGGAGGGATAAAGGGGAGGGTTTACAAAGGCATTGTCCAATGAAAGAGGTAGGGGGGGAAACTGGGGCACATGGACTAATGAGATGTCAAGTTTTAGGGGATTTCTAAAGAGGAATCCCAAGCAGGGGGCTGGCACAAAGCAGGACTGACAAGTCATTCAGGATAGATTGACACGGTGGGTGGGAGGGTATAATTTTGGACTAAACCATTAACTTGGGCAATAACAGAACATACCATTAACAAGAAACACACTGCAACACTGGAACACTGGGGAAAGAAAAACGCACACCCCCACAAGCTCCAGATGATTATTTCTAGGCAACTTGCACTGTCACTTCTTTTAAGGAAAAAAACAAACCCTGCCAACAAACCACCTCCATTTAAATCTCTGCTTTTGACCTACTTTTTCAAATAAGAATTGTATTTGGGTGACAAGTTACAGGCAGGCTGAAAAAGGTCAGAATCTTAATTCAAATGAATATAATTCTGCATATTCCTGTATTAACTAATTAAGAGCTAATCATCAGGCTGTAGGTAGTAGTGAGTGATATCAAACTAAGTATCAGCTGTAAGGCAAATTGAAAAGAAAAAAATTTACTGGAGCATTGAAGGTCATGGCCATCTAATAAAGGATTTGTGATTGTGTGAAACTGGAAAATAAATGGTATATTCTGAAGCTATTTTCATGCCATTAACTTAAGTAAGAAAGAATAGAAGCAAATGTTGCTTCAAAGACTAATTTAGAAATCTGATGTGCAAAGAATGAACATGACTGGTACTTCTCTCCTTCTCCTTTCTCTCATATCTTTTAGATTGGATTCATACTTCCTTCACAGGAACTCAAGTGCAAAGATTTATTAAAAATTTTTTTTGGCCTGGTTTCCAAGGTCAGGATAACTTTTTTTTTTTGACAAAAATTATCAAATTCACTATTTTAGTAATTTACTCTGATGCAATTGTCCATTTCAGAGGACAATTGATCAATACCCAGATAGTTTCCTATGGCTTTTCACAAGTAGAATAGGCATCCTGATGGTTCACTTTACTGCATCACTATCACCCTTCCCTTTTTTAAAGCTATCTAGTGATATCAAATGATAGTGGACTTACAATATCAGTGACTTTGATCATTCTTAGAGCATATGTGAACTCAAATTTCTTCATAGAGTCTATCTTTCATCTTTAATTTATGTTGTTTTATTGTAAATCCATACCTCAGTGTTTCAGCTAGGAATTAACTGGTGCCAATTAGAGCTGAACAATTATCTTGCCTTTTTTCTACATACATCTCTTACAGATGCACTCCAATAAAAATACAACGTTCTGCATGCAACATTATTTTTGTTAAGAGAGTTACAAAACATCTGAGAACAGTGATTAATCTAAAATGCACCGTGGGAGTACCTTTAATTAAGCTAATATTTCCATGGAGTAAGGCAATAATTGAAAATAGAGGTGCAAAATGAATGGCTTTGACTACATAAAACAAATAGATATCAAAGGCTAGTTAGTCTCAACATAGCTACATATTATAGGTCCTAATAAAATTGGCTGAAGGCTCTTCAGTTCTTGCCACCATCTGCCAGGCGATTTTACTTGGAAAGTACCAAAGTCTTTTACTAAAGAGAATGTTCAATGAAAAGTTTAGGGTTTTTTCATTATATGTTTCAAATCAAAATTGAATCCACAAAAAAAGCGTTTTGACTACATTCAGTTAGCTCTCTTCTTAATTTATGCACTTTTTGCAACTTTACATTTCCTGTCTAATAGTTCTGAAACAGACATCCCCAACCCCTCCTAATTATGGCACATTAGTACCCAAAAATACACCTTCATTATCTTAGCAGTGAACATAAGAATTAAGGCAGAGGCACAGCATGCCTTTTGCTACACAATATGGGAAATGTGAACAAAGATTTGGATAGCCAGGGAATATAATTCTTTCACGGATTAAGGCTATAGAAGTATTTGAAATTCTCTGGTTTAGGTTGTCTCCTGAAGTGATAATACTTGAAATGAGGAATAATGGATTTTTCGACTTGTTGGATTAACTGGAGAGACAAATTGAAAGAGTAAGAATGTGAATATCAGGATTATTGTCAGGCACTTAAAAGCATAACACAATATAAGCCAAAGAGAGGGAAAAATTAAAATTAAACTTAGTTTAATAGGAGTTTTGAAAAATTTAATGTTGAAAATACACTTTGTTTAAAATTACTTATAATGAAGAAAAAAACTATTAGCAATAAGTTTAGCTATAAAAAATTAGCTTTCAGCAGTAGTTTAACTAAAGTTTTTAAATTTTTATGTTTGAAAAAAGCCCTGTAATACAAGACATGCAATTTAGGATGCTTAGACACCTGTAACTACTTCTTGTTTCTGCATTGAAGCTTTTAAAGAAATAATGCTATGGTGCCTAATATATAGGTTTTCTTTATTTTGGGTTAAATTCAATAATCTTTGGTTTCTGTGGCCAAAAACATGATGAAAACATTAATGAAAGTATATCTGACCTCCACCCACCAGCTTTGCCCGTGACAGAAGTACAAAGCTTGCTACCAGTCAGTGAGTATGCAGAGGTACTGAACCTTCTCATCTAGACAGAGATCACTTTTACTGCTAGCTCAAGATGCATTAATCATGGAATCTAGATTTTAAGGCTGGGATAAGTGCAACTGTCGTGGGATGAAATCCCTGACACCTATGTGCACAAGAAAGAAGAACTGGGGGGATGTACCCGAGCTGGCACTTAACAGCTAACAGAAAGCAATTTTCTTGGTAAGGTTTGTGTTATTTGTATTTCTACATTTTCACTCCTAGAAGGCAATTTTCAAACTGTTAAACCAACTGCATGGATTACCTGCATGTCAACTCTTTCTATTGTAACTAGCCATAACATTATTTTGTTGATATGAAGATGTGTTGAGAACAAATATAGACATCATAATGTCACATGCCTGATTAACCCATCCTATTCTTTGATATGAGATGAGATATAAATTATTATGATTCATTAACTTTAAATTTAAAATACAGATTTCCAAAGCATGAAGTAACTATTTCCTTCTATTTCAGCCAAGGTGATGAAATGTGAAGTCTGGTAAATACTCTTATATTACAGCAAATTATTTTAGATCCTATCCATATACTAGAGATCTCAAAGCACCATAATATGCTTCAAAACCAATTCACACAGTACAACAGTCAACACTAGAGACTGCACTAAGACTGCTACATCAATGCAAATATTATACAGGTTTTTCCTATTTCTTTAAAGAACAAAGGCTGAGGGTAATGTACTAATCAATAATTACAGCATAATAATTTAAAAGTTATTTTAAATTATTATGGTTTAAAATTTCTAGAGCTCATTTCTCTCCATTACTTGTCCCATATCCTGTTTTCCAGCTGCTCCATTTGCCTAATTCTCTTTGCTCTCTCAAAATAATCAAATTAATTTATATACAGATCTACTAAGTAGTAGATTAGAAACTAGGACCAGGAGATATTTTTAGATGGACTTCCTCAGTTATTCAAACCACCCTAGTTAAATTTAGAAAAAAGCTACATCATCAGCATAGAGAGAAGGTTTCTGACTCAGGAAAGCTGTAACACTGAATTTATTATATCTGGTCCACAGGGTTTTGGTTTGCTCAACTGTAAAGGATTACTTTAGGTTCCAGGGTAAAATTCTGATGAAGTGCATAATTTTGGAGAGGTCCAGGTGATATTTGTCTGAAGATTGTGAGAATATATAGTGTCTCAACTGTTGATTGACTAAGTGAAGGCACAGAAACGAAAGCAGTAGGGATAAGAATGTATTTCATGCTAACTGACCTCAAACTTCAGATGAAGAACATCTAAGATTTCCCTTTGTGCCATTTATGTTCTTTATTTAAACATATAAACGTTTATATGTTTAATATATTAAACGGGATGTCTGTCCTTTGTTTATCTTTATAGCTCTTTTTAAATAGCATATTATATATGCACAGGTGACTGAAAAACAGACTGAGAACTTCTGCTCTTCATACACACCAGGGAAGATTACTGACCACTTCACTGCATGTGTCCCATCTGTGATTGGAATACTGAGCTAAACAATTCCAAGTAAATTAATTCTTCTAAAATTCTCTAAACTTCTGTAACAATGTTAGCAGCTCACAAGTTGTCTCCCCTATAGTTCCATATGTCTGGAAGTTTTGGAAAAACAAAACAAAGAAATCAGGCACATGAAACAACTTTTAAATGCATAATTTTTCTTAACAGCTAAAAATAACAGGACGGATAGCAAGAGAACAAAGAACACGGGGAGAAAACCGAATTATGGTCAAGCTATCTTTGCACTCTCTGAAACATTATCCCCAAACTTTTCGTACAAGACCATGTCCCAAAGTCATGTTTGAGGCTACAAGCCAGGGAAACAGTCAGTGATAATTGCGACTTTTGTTAGTATGAATGTATATTTAAAAGACAATGGGATTTGCTTGCAAGACAAATTATTAATGACAGTTGGTTGCTTGGGATCCATAGTCTGTACTTTTGAGTTATGTGTGCAGCACCAGACTACACACAAATCTGTAAAGCGGTTTCTGGATCTTAAGTCATTGTCCCTTCAGTGAAGATGATAAGAGTTCATCACAGATAAAAGATGATCTAATTAATCATTAGTGAGAACAGGTTATTTCTCACCTTACAAGGAAACCATGAGTCACTCAAGCAGGTGAACTGTGAGAGTGCCCTTCCAAAAGTGCAGAGACAGGTGCTATGATTATTTATAGAAACAGAACACTGCCAAAGAAAAATATGCAGGCCAGGTTCGGCATGGGGATTGGCACAGCAAATGAAAAAAAAAAAAGTGTTATTTATGCATTGAATCTCTCTTTGTAGTCTCTTGTTTTCTACTAGAGATGTGCTAACACCATCAGAAAACTCCAAGAATCACAATCCTATGCAGAGACTCCCATTCTGTCCTTCCTCAATGTGCCTGATCTACAGCCTGCTCTTCACTCAGAGGGACCTACATTATTTATATCTCTAGGTGGTC
Source organism: Toxostoma redivivum (assembly GCA_013397375.1). Lineage (NCBI taxonomy): Eukaryota > Metazoa > Chordata > Aves > Passeriformes > Mimidae > Toxostoma > Toxostoma redivivum. Next base: position 268,311 of record VXBI01013791.1, read on the forward strand.
ATGATGGAATAATATAACTGCTTCTGAGAATACTACAAGTATATGAACTGGGATCATAAACACAATGCGATCTGAGGTATTTTATAAAGCAAGCAGAAAGCTCAATTATCCTACAACTTCTGAATGTCAGTCTACAATATCTTCTTCACACTTAGGGAAAGATTGAATGTCCAAGATAGCTGTAGTTCAAATGAAGCTGGTCAAAAGGGCTTCATATATCCTCATTATTGGAAGGGGATGTTTCTCAACTGAGCTATTAACTTATGAACTAACTTGACAGTAACATCCCTTGTCCATCCATATTGGTCCACACAATAAAATATTATGTTGTGGGACTGCAGGAGCTCCACCAAGATATGTGTGGAAGACAAATGTTATTAATGAATAACTCAGGGACACCATAACTTTCAAAGGCAAAATTGGTTAAGATATACAAAACAAGAACACTTACACAAAAAAATTAACTTGCTCAATGCATTTCACAGGGTCAGTATCACTCTTTCCTTTCACTGTGAGTAAATTAATACTGTCTTTAACCTAACCGATTGTGTGTTACTTTGCTTCCCTGATAGCCTTGCATGCTCATTAAAAATTCAATTGATTGTCTCTTCTGGCCTCTGTTACTCAATCACTTGTCAGTATTATCTCAGGAGAACATGTAATCATTGTGACTGAAAGGGTCAAGCTTGTCTGTTTGGCATATTTAAACATGCCCTTTGTAAGTGCTGTCTTCAAGAACAAGCAGCTTGGCAGTGCTGTCTCTGATGAGATGCTGGATTATCACGGGATTATCATTAAAAAGGGCCTATTTCACAATCTGCTGGCAAATAATGTTTATACTGTTAAATCCTAGAAAAACACAGACAAGCCTGGGTTGGAATTGAGGGTGGGATTTTTTTCTAGATGTGGCTGTTTTTTTTTTCTTTCAAAAAATCATTTAATCAATAAAAATGTTCATGCACTGAAGGCTATTCCACCAGAGTAATTTCCTCTGGCAGAGTCTGCTCTTCTGAAATTAACTATTTAATTACAAAATTTGTTAGCTTCTGAGAGGCAGCAAGAATTTAGGTAGAAAGCTAAAGCAAACATGGTATCAAAGGCATTTTGGAATCATGATGAGTCATATCTGGTTATCTTTTATTGCCAGACAGAATAGTGTGGAGAAAACCCCTCTCTATGAATCATGGAGTTTTATAGGCAGGTTTAAATCAGATACATTCCTAATGATACCTTCCAGAATGTTATTTATGTTGAATATTCCACAGTTAGATCTTACAAATAACAGGCCAAACAACATATTTAGAGCTTTGTAAATTGTTTCTGTCACCCAGACAAATTTATTTCAACAGGAAAGCCCTTTCAATGTTAGTCTTCAACAGCAAGGTGGCTAAAAAACATGACTGAAGCCCTTGGTGTAAAATCTGTGTCATAACACCTGATTATATCACTATACTGTTATCACTCTGCTCAGATATTTCTGTCATGGATCATTAGCCAGGTGCTAAGGAAACAAATGGCAGTATTTGCCACGTGACCGCTTGAACTGCTTTTATACACAGAAGCATATTTTATCAACAAAGTACAAATAGTTCTACCTTCCTGATTTGTACTCTTCATGTTTATAACGATTCCATTAACATGTTAAAGTTTTACTAGAGAAAAAATTACTTTCTTACACAAAATTAGCTCAGAGTTAAAAACTCTAATTACAATTCATCTGACATTATAGCATTATGCATATGTATTGTATGTAAGATCTTGGGAAATAAATAGATGTCAAAGAACCTTGTTCGGGGTGGTTGTGCCTTTCGGAGGTGACTCTCGTGCCACCCATCGGTGAATAAACATACCACTTTCTAACTTTAATTAGTTAGAGGGTCTTTGTCTGTGATTGTACCGGTTTTTAATGATTCAACAGAAAAAAGACTTCCTGAATGAACAGAAGAAAACCTTGGATGAGAAACTAACCAAAACTACCACGTCCTGTCTCCCTGCACTGTTGGTGGAAAGGAGGGAGGAGCTGGGTGAAAAAAAATGTCTTATTTTACTTCTCATTATTCTCCTCTGACTCTGCTAATAATAAATTTGAACCTATTTTGTCCTTAGAGTGTTTTTTTCTCCCAGTCCTTATCTCAACTCATGAGCCTTTTGTTAATTTTTTCCCCTTTTCTCTGATCAACTACAGCAATAGAGAGTGAGCAATCAACTTCTATGAGTGCCTGGTGTTAGGCCAATATCAAACCATGACAACAAGTAATGACAGACAGCAGATTTAGCACCTGTGTGCCATGTAATATGCCTCCAAAACAAGGCAAAGATATTATTTCAAACTGCCTATCACAAATTAAGGAACATCCTCCTAAATAACTCTGGAAGACATTTCATTTATTTTTGGCATTATATGACTAAAAGACACAGAAAAACTAGAGGAAGTCTTGAGGAAAAAGAAAATTAAGTAAACTGGAAAACAAAAATCAACTTTTTTTCTTGCAACGATTAAAGGAGGTTATAAAATTAACACAGAAAAAACCACCACAAGGTACTTGTTTGGGTGATGACTAAGAATATATACCAGGCATAACATCTTTACATTATTAACTTCCAAGTGGGAACAGATTACTTAGCATGGTACTCAATGCATAACTAGAAACAGCAGCATTAGATTATGTCAAAGAAAATGCAGGCTGTATATAGAGAAAAACTCACTGACAGGTAAATATGTTACTTCCTGAGAGAAGTAATGGGAACTAAATATCAAGAAACTGTAAGACTGTTCAACTCCAGTGCACTAAAAATTGCATAATAGAAGAGATTTACCTGAGGATAAGTACTTATTAAAATTGTACTAATTTTGACTAAAGTGCAACCTTCCAACAGAAGATATCTTATTTCCAATTGGTTGACTTGTTAAGGTACTTGGGAATCAGCACTCTCAGCATTTAGGACCACTTTACAGTCATGAATGTTTTCCTAAGACTCACATTTATTATATGGCCTTGGGATCATAAGTAAATAACCCTCTTCTAATGTTCCAGCCAGTTAGTAAAGATGGACTGATGTCCCTATGCACTGTTGTGGTTTCCTATAGGCAAAAGAAATATTGCTCAAGATTAGCCCCGAAATTTAGAATTATTGTTGGGGTTTTTTTAGTTGTTGTTTTTTTGTTTTCTAAAGCAAATGTTCTGTTATTTGAAACAAGTTTTGTATCTTTTTATCTAGAAAGAAAAATGAGTGTCAGCTAGCCATTAAAATAATTTAATTAGCAGGCAATTCACTTAAGAAAAGAAATGAAAAATATCATCCAGGTCTCAGAAGAAAACATCCCAATAATGCCTTCAAAGCATATATTAAAAACACCTATCAACATTATTTTTGATATTACATCACCATTGCATATACTTGATGAAATATGACTTAACTATTTTTGATGGATAGCCTCCATAGACAGATATTCACTCTTGATGTAGGTGTTCAGTATTAAATGATTAATCTTTACCAGTAGGCTTCAGTCAAGAAAAAGACAGAAAATTCATTGAGTGGAACGACTTGTTCTCATTCCTGTCCTGAGTTTTTTCTGTTACCATGCAAATCACATTGGCATGCCATGCTGTGCTTCAAGTCTCAGTGCCTTTGCACTCACCTTTAAAGAAACAGCTTTTCTCTAATAACTGATAGGAGCCACTGAAGTTATTTAAATTCCAAGCCTCACAACAGATTTTGAGTTTGACAATTGAATTTCCAGATCTCTGCTGATTAACTGTAAGTTTCTCTAACCTCTCCTGAATCTCAATAACCCTGCATTTCATCAGATGAGCATCCCATAAAGCTTGCTGTAAATGTGTACTAGTTTGGGCTCACATATCTTGATGCCCACAAGACTGTGCTTTGTTACTAAATGCTATTTAAAAAAACCCAAACACTGTGTAAGTGTATATACTATACATATACAAACTCATTTTTGAACAATACTGTGATGAACAGAGGTTAGAAAAGGTCGGGTGCAATAATATAGAAATGGACTGGTTGTCATGGTGAATAAAGTCGTAAAGAGTAAGCCAAACATGTTTCGTTTTATTTAAACTGCTATTCAGATACCCATGAGAGCATTTTACTCTTTGGAAGAAAAATACCAGTGGCCTACAAAAATGGATTTCATTGACATAAGTACATGCAATATAATGTAGTAACTTTTATGGCAAAATATTTACCATTTTAATATTAAAACAATCTCATGCAGAATTCCACCAAAAACCTGATAGATTAGTAAGTTAACTAAAGCTAAATACAACATACCAGTGTCCCCAATATCTTCAGTAACAGATATTAAGCCTGTAGCCACTGCATATAGCCTTTCAAGTCCTCAGTAGAAAGCATCAAGTGATAATTTGTCTGATAAATAAACCTTTTGAACTAATGCTATTTAGAAGCAAATACTGTATTCTTTTTCAATAATCTGATCTATACATCAATTTATAGATGATAATTTAGTGGGAGTGCTACTAGACAAGGTAAAAGATACATCACCTAACTGCCTTCCATATGCCCATGGGAGAGAGCAAGTGTTTCTGCAGCCTTGAGCCCTATGCTACAATGGTTCTTGCCATTAGTTTTCTCTCTGCCTTTTAGCTGAGAATATCCAACAATAGAAATATTTCTCTCAGTCAGTTCTAAATGCCAAATCAATTATTGAAGTTAGAATATCCTGTGTTTTTCACAGTTTGGTAGTTCAACTTCATGCCTTTCAATAGTACCTATAGCACAAGATTTGGTCTTTTCATTTTCTTCCAGCTGCCACTGTCAAAACATGAGTGTATCAGAGGCAGTGAAATGCCAAGAACATTTGGGAAAACACAGAATGCTGCCAAAGATTTACTTAAGGACTGTATGCTGTAGGAAGTCATCAGTTCCCACTGAGAGCCATAATCTTGTCACTGTTGTTTCATACGGTAGCCAGGGCTTTGCAAGAATCTTAATTCACTTGAATTCACATTTGGGTAGTTACTGTAACTACAGAGAATGCTCCAGGTCCTAGTGAAGAGCAATGCCTTGCAAGTAATTGAATAAACATTACTTCTATAAAGGCTGTGTTTCATGCAAATTTGTGCAGCATAATTACATAAATTAATAAATAATATTATTTGTTATTAAATATTTTTATTTAATATATAAATATGAAAATAATTATTTATGTAATAAATATTACAAATTAGTGACTTAAATGAAAAACCTCTACAAGGAAAGAGAACAATATTCTGAATCATATATGAGATGCATAAGAATAGTAGTCAGGTGATCAGCCTGAAAGGAAAAAAATAATAACAAGCACTGCAGCAAATAATTTTTTGTGCAGAAGGGGTCATTAAAGTAATTTTTATATGAACAAGAAGTTTCTCCTGCCAAGTTTTGGAGATTCAACTCTGTGGTATTAGATTATAACATCTATTTTCAAATACTTCAATGTATAATTAAAACCCTTATCTTTTCCCTCCCACCTCATAGTCTTTTAAAAAAAACAACACCCGTGAAACTGCCTGGGAAACATTTTCTATTTATATGGTACATTCTGAGTAAAAAGAGGGCATGATAGATTTAAATACTGTATTAATTTTTCTCAGACCATTTTTTTTAATTGCTAGAACTTTTGAGCAGGCTAAGAGCTAAAAATTTTAAGCTATGATCTCTTAATATAGGCACTTGAAGTTAACATTTGATTTCTCTGATGGTTTGGATGATTTGTTCGAAGCAGTACATTTCAGATTTCAGCTCACAGTTTTGTATCATTCCGCTGGCTTCTGAACCACCAAGACTACAGGAAAAAAAAGTAAAAATCTTTGTAACTAAAGGAGACATTACACAAACAAAAGTTGGATGGAACAATCAAAAGACAAGGCAACGCTTTCATGGCGACTTCTGGCCTTAACATCATTCGGAGATCTTTGCAAGAATGCTGCTGAAAAGACAGCACATTATTACACCATTTTTTCCTCAGTGCAGCAATAGAATATATTGCTGGATTCTATTTCAAATATGTACATGTATGTTTACATGTTGTAAATTTAAGAGCTATTTTAAGCAATATAAAGCAGTGACAGAAAATGAAAACCTTTAAGGTGCGATAGAACTGGAAGACTCTGTAACAAGTTGGAGATGGTAAGATCCTTGAGCTCAGTTGGGATTTACTCCTTTTACAATTTATAGTGGATTTCCCCCCCTCCCCCCCCAGTTGTGCTAATTTCCAAAAAAATTAGTATTTGTTTCTGGGTATAAAGTAGAAGAGATCTGTATCTTTCAGGCTGAAGTTCTGACTCCCCTATCCTAAAACATTTAACTCCAAATTGTTATTTAAAAATGAGAAAGAAAAGAATGGGTCTCACTTGTAGAACTTTTTTTTGGCAATTGAATATTTCAAAGTCTGTCAAATTGTATTGTCTCCTGTGGAGACCCTAAAAGGCATTCCCTAGTTAGGGGGACACAAGAAGCTTCTCTCATAGCAAACCCTGTTCTGTCATGCCAATGTACCCCAGTTCTGTTCCCTTGGTCGGCCCTGTGCCCCTTCCCTGTCCCTCGGTCTTTCAGTCACTCCCACCCTGTTTCCCTGTTGGTTCCAGTGCCCTAAGCCCACCTTTGTCCTGCCCCCATGTCCCCTGGTAATTGGTCTCTGATGCTCCCCCTGCCCAGAACACCCATGTGCTTGAGCCTGGACCCTCACCACGAGGTTTGCCTTTGCCTCTGACCCTGGACTGTCCACGCACGTGGCTGAAATAAACATCTGTGGAACCCATGCAAACGCCCTTCCTGCTTCTTTTTCTGCAACCATCTTAACAACTATCCAGGCTACAACAAATGGCACGTTGAAAAGGGACATCTACTCCTTGAAAGCATGCAGCTGCCCCCCGAAGAGACCTCTGAATGGACCACCTGATGGACCACCCCAAGAGTGTTTTTTGACCCCAGTGTGGTGAGTTTGTAATTTTGGGTCACTCTTCGCTTTTTTCTCCTTTTACTCTTGGGTGTTGGGAAGAGACTTGGGTTGAAATGGAAGCAGGACTCATCCACTCACAATGGGAAGTTTACCTCCAACTTAAAGAGACCCTTCATTGAGAAAATTCTTCTTTTTCAAAGGGGAAATTGAAATGTTTTGTAGACTGGTTATTTGAACATTTTCCTTGTGCTTCATGGGACTCATTTCTAAGTGCTGATTTTTTGGAAGAGGTTTGCAGAGAGCTATAGATTGGGGAGGACTTACCAGTGATGAAATTTTATTGTTTATTTCGTAAGATTGCTTCATGTGTTCAGAGTCCTGATGCATGTTTGGGAAATGCTAAATCCCAGTTAAAAACCTCTCCTCCGTGTTCCACTTTTCATGCCCCTACACACCCTCTCCTGCCACAGGAAAAGTCTTCTTCTCCAAGTTTTCCCGTCCTTATCCCTGCTGCACAAGACGGCTCCCACTGCATGGTCGCAGCCATGTGGCTGCCCTCGTACGCCCAGGATGGCGGAGACCGTGTGGCTGCAGGCATGGGGTCTTCCCTTCCGTTCCTTCCCCCGCATGGTCCCGCGTCTTCTCTTTGGGACCCTGCCTGCAGGAACGCTCTGGTTCCCACGCCACCCCCCAGTACACACAGCACCGGTCCCAGAAGTAAGGGTGGGGGGGGCGGAGGCATGGCCCCAGCAAATTACAGCTGCACCAGTCACCTACAGCCAAATGGAAAGAAACCCCGCTTGGGGGCCCACTGTAATCACACAACTTAGGGAGCTATGCGAAACCGGAGAGGACTGTATCCGAGGGAGGGGATATGTTCACCTCGGTTGCCATGGCACCGCGAGACCCGGAGTGGGCAGCGAGTGCCGCCGCCCTCCGCAGCCGCAGCCATGCTACAGAGCTGTCGCTGCCAAAAGCCTGCCACCGCCCAGGCCGGGGCCGCTCCAAGCCAAGCCGCGGAACGGGAGCCGGGAGCAGTGGTCTGGCCTCAGGGGCTCTGTGTACCCTCAGCAGCACCTGCAGTGAGCTGCAGCACCCCTCCAGCTCGGCACCAGCGCCAGCCGTGCCGCCAGCGCACCACACCGCCCTGTGCGAGCCGCACTGCCACTGCCAGAGTGCCACACCGCCTGCACACCGACTGCGCTGCCCCGTCACCTGTGCCGCCGGGGTGGGGGGCCAGGGGAGCTGCGCAAACGGGCCCTCCATGCCTGCTGCCTCCTGCCTGCGACAGCAGCAGCAGCGCTGCAGCCAGCGACAACCTTGCCACCACCAACACCTCCAAAAAAGCCAGCACAGCCACAAACACAGACTCACTGGCAGAAGTAAAAAGGTCGTTGCCATGAACGTTTTGGGGATGATGAAATGGTTCAATGTGAAAAACAGATATGGTTTCATCACCTGAAATGATACCAAGGAAGATATGTTTGTCCATCAAACTGCTATAAAGAAGAATAACCCCAGGAAATATCTTTGCAGCATAGGAGATGGACAGACTCTGGAATTTGATATAGTACAGGGAAGAAAAGGCCCCCAAGCAGCCAATATCAGAGGACCTGATGGTGTTCCAGTGCAAGGTAGCAAACATGCACCAAACCACAACTACTACCCACGTCCTAGAGATTCTCCACACAACTACCAAAGGGACGGAGCCCAAAGCCAACAGTCAGCAAGCCTCAGCAGCAGCCCAAAAGCAAGGACAACACAAAACACGAACCAGTCCTCCTGCAACCAAAAGTGCCTTTCTGTGTTTTCAGGACCTCTCAAATGGCTAAGTCACACTCCTTCGGGTGCCTTTCCCCAGTCCCTGTTGCCTCCCTGCCTCCCTCCCAGTTTTCTCCTTTCCCACTCACTAAATCCTTCTGGGATTTCCCCAAATCGTATTACCTCTTCTTTATGTTCCCCCAAATTCTTACCTCCCTTTCCCCTCCATGGTCTCCCTACCTTTGCTACACAGCTACCAATCCCTTTTTCCAGAGCTCCTTCTTAATACAAGAGGGGGGATGTAACAGGGTGGGGGCGGG
>VXBI01013791.1:277631-315720 GCA_013397375.1 Toxostoma redivivum
ATCTTAACAACTATCCAGGCTACAAGAGTCTCCCATCAATTACAACTTGATGCAAAAAAGCCTGATATATGTCAACCAAAATTCTATCCCTTTTAAGAAGCAGCCTTTCAGTCAAAGTACTTTTTAACTCTGCTGAGTGAAGGCTGTTTCAGAGAAATTATCAGCTTCATAATCCTGTAATCCTGAAGATGAATGGGAAGCCATCACTTAGCAGGTTACAAGCAAAGCTTATTGAAACACAGCATGTTCTGGCCACCATCAGTCACAGCTTAGAACATCCAAAGGGGAATAAAACTGCTGTACAACCTTGACAATAAATGTGCATATTAACATACGTACACCCAGAGAACTTTTCAGTGCTAAGGTGTTATTTCTCAAATTCAGTGCAGACTGACCTAGCTTAAGCTCTAGCAAGGGCAACAAAACTTTGAGAGCTTGTATTTGAAGAAAGTTGGATTTTTGTTAGGTTGGGTGGTTTTTCACTAGTTGGATCCTCTGCTTTGTATTAAAAAAAATCAGTTTCTGTATATAGACAAGATACATAAAATACAGAAATTAAAAAAAAAATTGTAGCTGTACAAGGCACTTGAAGGCCCAAGGCATAGAGCTAACAGATTAGTTAACTAAGAATTCTCCCTGCAGGATCTCTTTCTACTGCACTAAATTTTTCAAACAATGCTTTTCTTCATGAGAAATAAAGTGCTATTCCACTTAGGAGATAACTTATACTTTCTGATAACTGTTAATGCACTATTTGCTAGCAAGGAATAAAGAGCATTGCCAAGAACAGACACCACACAATAGAAAAGAAGCAAGAAAATAGTGTAAAATAAACTAGTTTGATGAGTTAAAGCTCTTACCCTCTACCATTTGGCCTCTACCACTTGCAACTTTGATGAAAGACTTGAGAAAATCTATGTTATTTTCCTGTCCAAAATGAAAGAAGAGATCTTCCTCAAAACTCAACTATTTAAAAAAATTTAATGCTACATTTACAAGCATCGGGTACCAGCCTACAACTCAGAGCAATAAAAATGCTCTGAACACTGCCTTTAAACAGAAGCCAGGAAAAAAAGGGATTCCTAACAGTCTGTACCAAAATTTCTCAAGAAACATTGCTTAAGTTCTCTTACCACTCTAGCAGGCAGAGTATCTTCCAAGATAAATATTAGATTGCATATAGCTCTTGTTAAACAATACTTTATCTTTCATAACATAAATCCTTTTTGGAGTTCTTTACTGATTGTGGAGCTAGGGCTCACTGCGACAGCTGATACAGGTTTTTCCTTTTAATAAAAATTCACTTTCAGATTTTTTTTCTGTTGTCCTCTGTCCTTTTCCTCCTGGACACTCAAAATTCGGTGGAGGGTTGTCAGTTGCTTTGTATGCCTTTTAAAGGACCTTTTACCCTCCTCTGTCTTAGGTGGGATTAATGCTTCATTGAGCTACCTGCTTGAATTCTCCCTTTCTGCTTTCCTCTGATAGTATTCAGGTGTGTGAAACCCAATGGAAGAGACTTTCAGACTAGAGTAACTCCTGTTAATCCACAGCAAATATCCAATATTTTTGTAATAAAATAAGTGACTCATGAGGTAGGAAACGAAAGAATGCTTTTTTCCATTTTCTGTATGAACCAAAAGATCCAGGAAAGACTTACAATTTCGTACTGTCCTTCAAAGGCATTCTTTATATCCTGCCCAGTGACTTTCCTGGATGAAACCTTTAGATATGATAGTGAAAGGTTAAAGCCAAGCACATTTGTCCTTCACGTTAAATGAAATAATGTGGCATAAGGATATGTGTTTTCATTTTGTCATTATTAGAAACAAGTCAGACTGTAAATATGCATAATATATGCCAGGTTAGAAAACTCCTTGAACAGTGAATGTTATTTGGCCCCAACTGTTTAAATCATTGTCTTGGTTTGGAAGACAGGTGTCTGCCAAGGAAGGTGGGAACCTCTCTTGGAATGGAAAATATGATCCCCTTTCCTCTAAATTAGTATAACTTTGAAATTAAGGGGCTTTCAGGCAAAGATATGGGAAACGGAATAACAGTGCTTTACTAGTATGTATGTGTATAACAAGGCAAACACACTACAGCAACGGCAGCAACAACAAACAAAAGCAGAAACCCAACAACAGCCTTCTCTCAGCTGCCAAGCCTTTCCCCTTTGGTGTAGTTCTGGTCACAGCCGGCAGGGGCGCTGGTGGCTCCCGGCCAGGCAGGGCAGGTGCGAGGATTCCCCCGCGGCTGCAGGGGGCGCTGTGGCGCGAGCTCGGCCGCGTCTCTGCACGGGGGAATGGCGGGCGGGAGAGAGGGGAAAGGGGTTTCCCGTGCAACCCCCCAGGGGCAGCAGCCGGAGCCTCAGAGCAGCGGCTGGAACGGCAGAGGCCAGCACACCCCGCGCTGGCAAACAAAGTGTAGCAGAAACTCCAGAGCCATGCCAGAAGCCACAGGATATGGGTATGGGGTGTCGGGTTGTTATAAATTACAATATAGTTATTGTCTTTTGCAAATTATTAATTGGAATGATTTTGATATAGTACTATTTGTAACTCCTTTTAACTGCTTTCATATAGTATAATCTGTATGCTCTGTGTAGCTTATATAAATAGTAGTGTGATAAATATACATTATAGGTTAGGCCTTCACAAAATANGCTTTGTATTAAAAAAAATCAGTTTCTGTATATAGACAAGATACATAAAATACAGAAATTAAAAAAAAAATTGTAGCTGTACAAGGCACTTGAAGGCCCAAGGCATAGAGCTAACAGATTAGTTAACTAAGAATTCTCCCTGCAGGATCTCTTTCTACTGCACTAAATTTTTCAAACAATGCTTTTCTTCATGAGAAATAAAGTGCTATTCCACTTAGGAGATAACTTATACTTTCTGATAACTGTTAATGCACTATTTGCTAGCAAGGAATAAAGAGCATTGCCAAGAACAGACACCACACAATAGAAAAGAAGCAAGAAAATAGTGTAAAATAAACTAGTTTGATGAGTTAAAGCTCTTACCCTCTACCATTTGGCCTCTACCACTTGCAACTTTGATGAAAGACTTGAGAAAATCTATGTTATTTTCCTGTCCAAAATGAAAGAAGAGATCTTCCTCAAAACTCAACTATTTAAAAAAATTTAATGCTACATTTACAAGCATCGGGTACCAGCCTACAACTCAGAGCAATAAAAATGCTCTGAACACTGCCTTTAAACAGAAGCCAGGAAAAAAAGGGATTCCTAACAGTCTGTACCAAAATTTCTCAAGAAACATTGCTTAAGTTCTCTTACCACTCTAGCAGGCAGAGTATCTTCCAAGATAAATATTAGATTGCATATAGCTCTTGTTAAACAATACTTTATCTTTCATAACATAAATCCTTTTTGGAGTTCTTTACTGATTGTGGAGCTAGGGCTCACTGCGACAGCTGATACAGGTTTTTCCTTTTAATAAAAATTCACTTTCAGATTTTTTTTCTGTTGTCCTCTGTCCTTTTCCTCCTGGACACTCAAAATTCGGTGGAGGGTTGTCAGTTGCTTTGTATGCCTTTTAAAGGACCTTTTACCCTCCTCTGTCTTAGGTGGGATTAATGCTTCATTGAGCTACCTGCTTGAATTCTCCCTTTCTTCTTTCCTCTGATAGTATTCAGGTGTGTGAAACCCAATGGAAGAGACTTTCAGACTAGAGTAACTCCTGTTAATCCACAGCAAATATCCAATATTTTTGTAATAAAATAAGTGACTCATGAGGTAGGAAACGAAAGAATGCTTTTTTCCATTTTCTGTATGAACCAAAAGATCCAGGAAAGACTTACAATTTCGTACTGTCCTTCAAAGGCATTCTTTATATCCTGCCCAGTGACTTTCCTGGATGAAACCTTTAGATATGATAGTGAAAGGTTAAAGCCAAGCACATTTGTCCTTCACGTTAAATGAAATAATGTGGCATAAGGATATGTGTTTTCATTTTGTCATTATTAGAAACAAGTCAGACTGTAAATATGCATAATATATGCCAGGTTAGAAAACTCCTTGAACAGTGAATGTTATTTGGCCCCAACTGTTTAAATCATTGTCTTGGTTTGGAAGACAGGTGTCTGCCAAGGAAGGTGGGAACCTCTCTTGGAATGGAAAATATGATCCCCTTTCCTCTAAATTAGTATAACTTTGAAATTAAGGGGCTTTCAGGCAAAGATATGGGAAACGGAATAACAGTGCTTTACTAGTATGTATGTGTATAACAAGGCAAACACACTACAGCAACGGCAGCAACAACAAACAAAAGCAGAAACCCAACAACAGCCTTCTCTCAGCTGCCAAGCCTTTCCCCTTTGGTGTAGTTCTGGTCACAGCCGGCAGGGGCGCTGGTGGCTCCCGGCCAGGCAGGGCAGGTGCGAGGATTCCCCCGCGGCTGCAGGGGGCGCTGTGGCGCGAGCTCGGCCGCGTCTCTGCACGGGGGAATGGCGGGCGGGAGAGAGGGGAAAGGGGTTTCCCGTGCAACCCCCCAGGGGCAGCAGCCGGAGCCTCAGAGCAGCGGCTGGAACGGCAGAGGCCAGCACACCCCGCGCTGGCAAACAAAGTGTAGCAGAAACTCCAGAGCCATGCCAGAAGCCACAGGATATGGGTATGGGGTGTCGGGTTGTTATAAATTACAATATAGTTATTGTCTTTTGCAAATTATTAATTGGAATGATTTTGATATAGTACTATTTGTAACTCCTTTTAACTGCTTTCATATAGTATAATCTGTATGCTCTGTGTAGCTTATATAAATAGTAGTGTGATAAATATACATTATAGGTTAGGCCTTCACAAAATATTAAAATACAGACTATGTAATGTTTAATGCTTTTCTTTTTGTAACAAATTCAGAAAATGGTATGAAATAACTATGTTTATTCAATGTACTTGTGGACCATCTTATCTGAATGCTAAGATAACAGTGACAAGAACCAGGAGAGGAAACACCAGTAGAAAAATGCAAGGACTGACCCTCCAGGTTATCCAAAAGTGTCAAACAACCAAACAGAGCTTCAAGAAGAGATGAAATGTATGAATTTCATTTACAGGATGGCATGAAGACAAGTAAAAGGTAGAGCCAAGCAAAAGTATTCCTGGAGCATGTATGCTGACAGGAATGTTTGAATATGTATAATCCTCATGAATATGCATTTAACCAATGTAATGAAAAAGTGTGTAAGATAATTGTTCTAAGGTAACGGGCTGCTTCTGGCAGTTTTGCCAAGCACCCCAGCACTGGGTACTGTCCCTTTTATCCCTTATTAAACTTTTAAAAATTTTAAAGAGTGAGCCTTGTTCCTCACAAAGTGTAGCAAACAGCCCTGAAGCAGTGGCAAAAAACAGTGGGCCTGGGTGCTGGTAGACAGGCTGCTGCAGACAGCTGCCACAAGCAGCCAGGAGATGCTCCCTCCAGAGAGGGAAGGGGGTTTGGGGTCCTGGGTGTTTTCCCTGGTGCACCCGAATAGGGTGAGGGTTAGGGTCCTTCGCAGTGAGGCTGGATATTGAAAAGGTCCCAGTTCAATGGCCACTCTTAGAAGCAAAGGCTCACCCATGGTAAGGGAGGAGCAGTACAGGGGCTGGACTCTCCAGTGGTAATAAAATCTTCCAACAGCAGCAGCAGCAGCAGCAGCACTCATCCGTTCCCCTCCAGTCCCAAGAGCAAGAAAGTGAGCAAGGGACGAGCCCAGCCCCTCACCCCCCAGCCAAAATCTCTGCCTTTCCCAGGAGAAAATCCCCCAGCTAAGAGACTGCAGCCAGTAGCACCCTTCCTCCCAATCTTGGTTATTTCTTTTGTATCTCTTAAGTATCTTCATTACCATCTTTTAGGCAACAAATGGGAGAAAATTCCCTGAAAGGAATTATTTTTACAAATATTGTGTATTGTTAGATAAATAGTTTAAAGGTTAAAAGCTCGCTAAGTAACTGCTTTTGTTAATTAGAATAGAATTGTTAATGTAAGTCATGATAATGGTTGTGTCTATGTTAAGTTCCCTGTTAGAGGTTTTATTTGCTTTGTTAAAAGAATTATTAATGCTAGTCTTGCTAATTTTAAGTTTTTGTCGAATGCCTTGTTGTATAGAAGACCTTGAGATCTTTTAATTTAAAAAAAAAAAAAAAAAACAACAAAAAAAAAAGGGGGAAGTGTAGCAGTCTATCCAGAAAGGGACAGGCTGTGAATTGGCCACATAGCAGGTAATAACATTGGACCCTGGACATTGAGAAGCCTAGACAGATAACATCCAGTTAAGCTACGGTGAGAAGTGAAGGAGAAGAAAAGGATTATGGGAACGACTGGGAGTGACCATGCAACTAGAGACTATACAATGGTCTGTGATTGGCTGGAAGCTGTCGAGAACATTCCCTCATAGTCTATATAACTGTGTGCTCAACCCCATTTCTTCTAAAGGAGCTACGTAGACCTGTGAACATTGGACTTTTAGGGAACAAGGATTTTATTCCTTAGAGGTAGCTGTGAGCAGGCATTTTGGTTTATGTTTTATGTTGGGCCCTTGTGTGCCTCCTTTTATTTCTCCTTATATTAAAGCTTTCAGTTTATAGTCCTTTAGTCATCCCTTTATTACTTATTCAGCCACTTCGCTGACACCATCCTAGGGTCGGGGTAGGATGGGCCCTGACAACATATGTCAAAGGAACACCATTCTGGTGTTCTGAAGTGTTCTGCTTCAGACTACCTCAGGTTTGAGTGATGGAAGCCTTGCTACTTCTGTTAATGACAATGGAAGCAAAACAAGCAGGTTTGAAAAAGGGACCAGTGGACAGCATTCACAATACTGATTTCAGGGAAATAACTGAGGTGACTGAAACAACAGGACAGTTCAGGTAACAGATATTAGTAGTCAGCCATTTTTCCAACTCCAATGACTATAGAAACAATCAAGACTTGCTGAGCCTCTAAGTTTAGCATTAAAGTTGGATATAGAAACTGGGGAATTAAACTTCTGGGTTCCCAGGAAACAGTACAAGAAATCAGTGGGGGAGAGAGACAGGCAGAGGGAGAGACAGACACACAGAGAGAAAGAGAGGAAAGGGGAAGAAACCCAGACCTTACTCTGGATGAACTCATAACCACATAACTCTCTGGATTTTTGATCAAGAATTTAAACATAGTATTCCTACACATGTCCTAACTCTGAAACTTGGCAAGTGCAATAGGATGTATTGGCTAGTGAGTATAATATAAAGTAGCAATCCATCCTGCCGCAGTATTGCTCATGCTACCAGCTTTTTTTTTTTTTTTTTTGCCTATAAAGCTTAGATTCCAGCAGTAATTTTTATGCTAGTTGGATTTTACCCCGAATTTATTGGAGAAACTGAGTGTCTAACTGTGCAATACTGTCCTGCAGTAGATAATCCTAGATAACAGTAGCTGGCAAGCAGACAAGTAGGATGGGTTGTGTATCTCTGGTTAGTTCAGAAGCAGTTAGCAGGCATCTCTTAGAGCAGGTTTGCAGTCTCAGGGAATGGCTGCAGGGAACAAGACAAATCTCTGGGATGTCAAGGAATCTGGATCATTTAAAAATTCTCTTTCATTCAACCTAATTTATTCCAGTCTCATACTCTGCAGACGTATGTGACTAGAATCATATATTGAATTAGTTTATAACTTAAAAAGCATTTCATTTACTTTTGGAATAATTTAGAAATTTCCCATATTAAAATTTTTTATGTAAGTTACAGTCCAATGAAGATGGAATTTCTTATATTTCTAGAATATTTCAAAATGGGGTTTGGAATTCCACTGTATTTTTGGGGCCTGACTCTGACCCAACACTGTCCCACTGACTTTCACTGATTTAATTTCACTGCTATGGCATTGTTTATAGTTGTCATACAGTGTAATTGTCAGCTGATACTTCTCATATACTACTCTACATCTAGCAAGAAATCCAATTTTTTCTTTCAGTCCTCTTGTGTATTTCAAACAGTATTCTCATGGAAACATAATGGTCAGTTTTAGAGGCTCTGGCAATAGGATTTCTACAACATCATTTTAGGTTTTATATCCATATCATTAACCCTTGTACATGTCTTCAGGCTTTTCATCTTCATGGGCTGTTTAAAATTCAGCAACTGTCATTTGTCTTCAGCCTCCTAATAGCTGCATTTCTCACTCCTGTTCTTCACTTTAGCACCCTCTTAGTGGCATATTCTACCCTTTTCTGATACTCTATTTGCCCTTCTTTGGAATCTTTTCTCCATCAGATATCAAAACTATCAGTGTGTTCTTCATTCCTAACTACTTTAAAACCCTATCTCAAACATCTTCTAACCTGACCAAATAGCATTATTAATTTTCTCTCAGCTTCTCTGTGAAACTGAGTCAAGTGGCAGCTTCAGTTGTCAGAGAGTTTGCTTGTGCTGTCATCCAACTGTATGACTGTGACAGAGAGTTCGCTTCTCTCTTGCAAGAAGGAAAATTTGGGAGAAGGTGGAAGTTTTTTGAAGGGCTCTGGTTTATCTAGTTCACTGGGTCACAACTGTTTTGGATGATGTTCTACTCTCTTGCCTATAGTTATTAGTTTCCAGAGAAGACTTGGCTGTGACCATATATATCACACATCATTCCTGTGGCCCAGCAAAAGATAATTATTTTTAAAAATATTTTATTTAGTTCAATTGCCTGAAATTGCGAACATTCCACATTTTAGCCTGTAGAAGTATTTGTTTAGGGTGGCTCTTTTGAGTGGGTGTTTAACCCACTCAAAAACTTTAAAACAAATGTATATAGCATTTTGGTGCAATGGATTTTCCCACAACGATGATCCCTTCTACTGGATTTTCTTTAGCATGTATAACCATTATTATGATTTGTAAACCGACACTTATTCAGATATGTTTTCATTTTAGTCTCAGAAATGTTACCATAGCTGAAACAAAAGAGTGGGGAGCCACAGATGCAGTGCAATAAATTTTCAAAAGATTTTATAAACATCACATATCAGGAAAAACTATCATAAAACTATACGTTCATTTGCATGTTTTTGCACAAATTTTAAGCAACAGAACATGAAAATTTGCTCATTTTTGCTAACTATGAACATTTGCCTTTCAATATATGAGGTTCTTTGCATCAATTCCAGCCAAAGTAGCCTTACTTGCCAAGTATGTTTGTGGCTTAATTACAGTTTCCTGCTGGAATTACTGAATTGGAAAGGCCTGTCCAGAAATCAGAGTGTGCACGTAAAAAACAGACTTACTACCTGACCTTGGACTGAATATGTAGGCTGAGATTCTGCCCTTCGGAATTCTGTAAAAGTCCTTGCACCTATTACTGTCTGCTGCTGGGAGTTTTAAAAGCATATAATTAAGTAATTTCTGGGTTTAACCTCCTTACACATTTGTTTTAGAAGCTGAAAATAACATAATTACTGAATCTAAATGGATGTTGTGAGGAGATATATGAAAGTTGATATGTCTGAATATGTGGATTGAGGAACATAAAAGAATCAAAGACAACTGAAGATCATCCAAAAGTAAATCTTGGATCTTCTAAGACCATATACAAGGTATGTGGAGAAACAAAAAATATGGTGCAAATTTCACATCTCTAATCATATCAGGATTTCCAGGTGTGAGAGAAAGAACAGGTGGTTTAGTACCAATCTCTCATTAACCCTTATCTCAGAAAGGCTTGTGCTCTCATGCAGTGTCACAGTAGAAGAGAACTGGAGGGATAATGAAAGCTGGAGGACTTAAGGCACAGCAGGATGGGTCAGTGTTGTTGTGTCTAGGGATAGACACCCTAATCCCAGGCTCCAGGCCAGGGGCTGGGGGTCTGCATGAGGGACAACCTGGGATGCAGCAGCCTGGAATTTCAGGGGATACAATCCTTCAGGAGCAGGCAGTCTGTTCCTTTCTGTAACCTACAAGAGAAGATCCTTTCCCCATATTCACATCAAGGCTTTTTCCCCCTCTCTATCTAGCAGCAGGGATCAGGAGAAATAGCTAGATGTTTGATCAAAATCTTAATTACAACGTAAAACAAAAATTATTTGCAATTTTCATCTCCTTTTTTGCATTTACTTCTTTGCAAACTGTAATTGCTTAAGTGGCATTTCATAAGAGGATTCTGCCTGTGACATTCAGACACACTGGCATTTGAAAGAGAACTAAAGATACACAAAGGCAACTCACAGAATCTCTCTGGAACTGCACAATCTGGTCATTTTATTATTTACCCTTCAGTAGAAGCAGTGGAATAAAAATAACCCTAATCTGAGGGGAAAAGAATTGTTTATGAAAATCTGATTGTCTCTTCTTGAACTCTACTTCCTACCAAGCACTTAGTTTATCCCAACAATTCTATCCGTCATGGGTATTTTAATTCTGGGTACCATATACCAGAGCTGCTAAGACAGAACAGGGAGGATAAAACGAGACACACAGTCCAACAGGCCACAGTATTTTTCAGGAACCTAAAGGTTGTTCCATTATATCACATGTTTTTAAAATAAAAGTAAATAGAGAGTCTCAACAGGAATATGGTGACTGAGTGAACCAGCATAACGGATTCTTGGACCCAAGACCCTTTACTTTGTAGAGCTACTAATGAGATAATTTTCGAAGCATGGACATAGAGTACAATGAATTAATGCTTCAATGTCCTGGAAATCCCATTGCTCTCATTTAAAAAATTATTTTAAAATGATTCCACAAAGTGTGCATTCTAATGATGTGGTGAAAGTGAAAGTAACTATAAAAAAGCTCCTCATTAATTAGGTAAAAACCAACAAACAGAAGCTAAGGCAGTTTTTTGAAACACATCTCATCTGAATTCAGAATTAAAGATACACAGCTCTCCAGTTGCATTTCTGCTATAACCTCATTTTCTACAACAATAAGAAAGTGAATTTAATCATATGTGGCAATAAAAATATTAGACAATTTCAGGCAGTAGGATTTATTAAAAAAAAAACACCAAAAAAGCCCTACCACTGCACAGTAAAGAGATCTGCAGTAGCTTTTAAATTCTGTTTTAGTACACCATTCTCAGCTATGCCATGTTTCAGAATCCAGTGCTATAATTTTAAAAATTAATAAAGGATATCCTTATTCCTCACTATGAATCATCAGTTTGCATTAAAAAAAAATAGGGGGAAAAAAGGCAAAAGAAAGCATAGAGTTTAGAGAGAAATAGGGGGATGGAGACAGGAAGGAACGTCTTGAAACAGCCCAAAGAATCTTTGATCTTTATTGTGAATTGATCCTGTGATTTTTGAACTGCATAAGAACATCAAAGTATCCTTTTTTATTTATTTCAATATGCTTGAATCAGACCCTTAAATCCTCGTCAGATAATTAATGCTTTGCAATGGAATTAGCAAAACTTTTGAGCAATATTATTATTTTGACTTTGATTCCTTTTTATTGGCTAAAACAATAGCAGATCACTTTCTATATTGTTAAATCTTGTAAATTCAAATAGAAAGACATATATTTATGATAGGGTTTTCTTTTTAAAGCAAACTTTGTTTCAAGACAGATTTCTGTGGTTGGTACTCAGCACATTCTGAGTAAAGTTAGATCCTCCCATACTGAAAAGGTTCCAAGTCAGGCAGGCAAATTTGATTGCCTATCATTTTTAGCATCTTTCTTCTCAATATTGAAAAGTATGCACATAGTCTGCTAGATAAGTTGTCTCTGAAAATTAGGTGAAACTTAGGCTGAGAAAGTGATATTTTTATGGAAAGAGTAAGAGGTACTTACAAACAAGAAGACTTTTCTTAATTGTACATTACTAAATGCAGTTTAATTGTAACTAAGAGGCTTTCCATAGGGTTTTGGTGAAAACATAAAGCTAAGCAGCTCACTTGAAACATTTACATTTTATAATGATAAAATAAAATGGAAGATGTACTTTTCCAACTCCCTATATGTTTTCATATTGTTGTGTGCTCAGCTAACTTTATTACAGCTCTTTAGAAAATACTGAATCCACAATTATGTTCCTTGTTTTTTCTTGTGAAATGTTGGAAGAATCAAATTTTAATACTTGTTAAAACTAATGCTTACTATACCTTCATCCTTTGTGCCCAAATTTAGTAGTAGTTCTGTCCATTAGCGTGCATTAATACCATAACATCTTTCATTGCTGCATAGGAAAGATTCTGCATCAGTTCAGAGGCTGAACACAACATTCATGGGGAAAAGGGATTGAATTGTTTCTAAATCTGTGTGGAGTTTTCTTAAACATTATTAACCCATGATGCAGATCCTAAAAGATGGTGATGTAATCTGAGTTTTTTTTGCCTTTTGAGAAGCTTTTTCCTCTTAACCATGCCACCTTTAATAAAGTTATCAAAAAAAAAGTTATCAATTCTAATTAGTTCAAAAATTGCAAAAGCAGTGTAGAATGTTGAATAAGAAAGAAGAGATAAAGTTTTCTTCTATTTTTTAAAGAAATATATTTGAGCAGTTGGGACTCAGGTTTAAAATTATATGTTAATAAAATTTTGCTAATAATTACTGCTTTTCATCTACTGTTGTCACTGTGGTTTGGGCGGGCAGGGGTCCCCAGGCTGCCTTCGCAGCCCTCAGTGACACGGATCTGGCCAGCCGTACCCAGATTGTTCGTTGGCCCGCCGAGCTCCGTGAACCGGCAGTGAAGAGACCGAGACACGCAGCAAGCACAAACCTGCAGTTTATTAGCTACAAAGGCATCCTACTAATGCATCCAACATTTAAAAGTTTCCAGGGGTTTATATATCTTTTAGGGGGTTTACAATTTGCACCAATTACTAAAGGGATTCTAAACCTAACCAATCCCTAAGGGATTTTACATTCAAAGTCATCCTATTGATGCTAAGAGAAAATGGACCAGTAGTATTACAAAAAGATAACAGGGGGGTTTGTATTCCATTTCTAAATCATCACCTAGCCAGCAGTTTCTTATCTCTATGAAATTATTCTCCATGGGGGCCTTTCTAGGATTCAGGGACATTGTTTTGGGAGCACTTTCTGCTCCATCCATATACTGTGATCTCCTTTGCTCTATAGTTAATTTTCTTGGCATTCCAGATGATTGACCTGAAAAATACTGGCAATATATCCACAAGGAAAGTCAACAGAGCAGCTTTATCCAAAGTTAAATGTGAGACTACTAGTGTTATAACAAAGTAGCAGCATTTCAATATGCATGTGATCCTGAGTCATACCATGAGGAGACTTCAAGATTAATAGAGCGCACACACACATTCAAAAAGAAAACTAACTGGCTAGAAGAGGAGCGGAGCAGCATCAGTCAACACAGCAACAGGAAAACCACCCTTATTGAAGGTACAGCTGCCTCTCCAGCACACGTTTAAAGGACTCCTCCAGAAGTGCATAATAGGAATGGCTCCTCTGAAATAATTGAATGCTGTTGCAGCTCATTAGTTCATCTGAATTCTTTTCTAATGAGTTACATAAAAGATTTCTGTAAAATGTCATTAAAATGACATTCCTATCAAAACGAAAAGCAGCAAAGTCAATCACAATGGAAACCTGGTCTTGAAGAAAGCATTGCAGGAGCTGCGCTAAAGACTGTAAATAATTTGAAAATAATAGGTGATGTTTCTTCACCATCTCGTATGATTTTTTCCTTTCTGACTTCAAAATAACCTTCATTTATGTTTGAAGTGCTGGTTTTGACCTTGGCTTGAAAAGAATGTTGTGATTCATCAGAGACAGTAACATTTATTCTAACTTCTGGTTTTCAGAATTTTTTTATATAGCTGCTGCAGGCACCTGTAGCATGTTGGGCTGTATTCTCTATGTTCTATTGCCACACATATCCCACAGGTCTGTCAGAAATAACTTTGGGAACTCTTAATTTCAGTGGGAATAGCTCATGTTTCTCCTTCTTTTAAGACAAAATTAACGTTGCCATGTGATACTGCACTGAAAGGGAATGCACATTCCATCGTGGAAGTAAATGATTTTTGTACAGCTCAGGAAAAGAGGAAAAAGTTGACTCAGTCACAAAACCAATCAACTGCTGCAGATGACACCCGAGACAGATAGTGGAAGTATTACATTTTCTCCTGGACACCGTTTGGCAATGTCTGTGTTGAAATTTATTGAATCATGAACATTGTAGAACTTATAGTCATGAAGCAAAGATTTAAAAACCTCCTTATTTTTTTAGCAGCCTGAATCACTGCACTTTACTATACAGCTCAGATTGCCAGAACAGCCTAATCAAGGCAGTTCAGGTACCATGTAAAGTGTCTGGTTATCCACACTATCCCCCTTAGAGGTCCACACTACCACATCTGAAGCAGTTCTGATACTTGATATATGCCTCAGTTACTTTATGTATTTCAGAGCAGTGCAGGTGTGGGAAGATAGGTTCTAAGGATAGTGCAGAAGGCAATCTTTCCCAATGAATTACAGCTGTACTGATTACCAATAAGTGGAGACAGCCTTGCCTGCTCAATGAGGTTGGGTGTTGTAAAAGAGTGGGCTAGCTGGCCACAAGTTGCAGCTAGAGCTTGAGAATCAGAGTCTGCTGCAGTTTCAGATGTGCTGTGCTGTGCTGTGCTGTGCTGTGCTGTGCTGTGCTGTGTGAGGGACACACAGGTTAGGTGGCTGAGTAAGGGACAGCTTGGGGTTAGCCAGTCATGCAGAAGGAAGATGGAAACTTGCAGAGAAGAGAAGGAGTCAGTGCTGTGTGGAGCACTGGAGGCAGTTCTCCATGATTTTGAAGCTTCCTCCATTCAATTTTAAAGAAGATGAAAGAAGCATTGTCAAAGCAGAAGGAAGTGTGGGCAAGAGATTCCACAAGTGTATTTTCTTAGTCCCTAATTTCATATTGTCCTGGCAGCCAAAATAAAGATTGGGTTTATTAAATTTGCGGATTAAGAGACATTGCCAGGAGTTGGGAAGATATGTTGAGAACTCATATTGATCTTGATAAAAGGGAGATTTGGTCTGGAAAAAAATTCTATTTGAAAGAGTAAAATAAATACCTAGCAAAAATCTTAAGGCACATTAAAATCAGTGTGAGCAACAGTTCTGCAAAAGATATTCTATTATGCAGCCTTAGTTAAGTATATGTTGTGATAATGAGTAAAATCGGCCACTGTATTATGATATAGAAACAGATCTGTACAAGGCATGCAGTTGGTTTTCTGCTCTTATACTGACATTGAAAACACCCAAGCTAATGCTTTAGATCTGATTTTAGACACTGTCAGTTGGAGTATCAAGAAGAGAACAGAGATAATGACAAAAGATTTAGAAGCAGGTCCTAAGTGTGCTAAATTTCTTGCACAAGGAGTTAAACAGATATGAGGAAAATATTGTAAGAGGCTTCATAAAGAGTCCTAGGCAGTGGTAAGGAGCAATCTCTTCTTGTCACTTGGTAAAAAACAGAACAAGAAATAATAGCAACAAATTTCAGGAAGGACTCAGGTGAGACATTAGGAAAAAAGCAGTACGGACAATGTTTCCATGAGCCTTCCTGTAAAGCTGAACGTGCATCGACTTATGGAGACCACAGTGACTTACACAATCTGTGAGGACAGGACAGCACAGCACTGCTGACCCTGCCTGAAGACAGGGAAAGAGAGGAGACAGGATGACCTTCTGGTGATTGTCTTTTGTACTGAAACTGAGTTGTGACTGAAGAAACATGTAATTAAACCTTGTCCTCTTTAATAGGAGGGGCTAGTGTGGGAGAAGGGAAGAAAATCCATAAATATATAATGAGTAGATGAGTTTTGCTACTATATCGATGTGCACAGTATATCCATACATCTGCAAACAGACAACATTATTAGTCCTGAAAACCGATCTCAGGTGAAACACAGATTCCAGGGTCACTTTTAAGTCACTTGTTTTAACTTTAATTTCAGAAACCTGGCTGGAATGATTCATTAATGTCTTGTGATTCTGAATATTTTTGCAGCATTACCATGGCAACTTGATGTGATAGAAGCAGTGAATATAAAAATATATTGAGATATCTTTTAAGAAAAGAGAAAACTATGAAAATAGAATGTAAAATAATGGAAATTGGACACTTGTAACATTATATACATACTGAAATTCAATACATGGATCCTGTGAAAGCACTGAGGATATATTCTTCTACTGCTGAATGCATTTACTTCTTAATATTGACACCAGCTCAGTAATAACTAGTTGAAGTCACTAAACAAAAGCATCATTGAAAAGCAAGACAGCAGTTGGTTTCTGATCACCATTATGAAAGAAATCTTCATCCATCCTTCACCCTCAGTTATAAAATAAAGATAACAATTTTTCTTACTACTTAGCTCATCTGAGGACTTCTTGCTTGCTTTTAGGGATTAATGTTTGATTTAACTTCCCAATTTTCTCAAGGATTCCTCTTTCTATGATCGTCACTATTTATAAAAAGCTCTTTTTCTTCAGCTTCTTCCCCTTTCTTATGCACCATTACTCATTTTGAAGACAGGTGCTGCATTTAGACAATTCAGAATATTAATGGCAGAACATTTCCCTTTAATGCCTTAATCACTGTCTTCTGAGACTGTGGCTAAATCATTTTGAATTTAAGAGGACTCTATTTATCCAATTTCTGCTACTGAATTTCAATTTCTCTAATCCTTCATTTTCTTTTAATTTCCCTGAAATGCAGAAATTAGGCACAATTTATTTTCAAACATATGTTTTGACCTTGGCCTGATCAGACCAATTGTCTTATAACTACTACATCCTTCTATTCTCACTTAAATCAGATGTGGTTTTTTATCTGGATACTCAATTTCAGTTGTGAACTCACTTTTAGTTGAGTCCGAACCAGTCCAGGCAGGAAGACAGGAATTTTGTTGCCTAGACAGCCTGGATCCTTTCTCCTGTGAGCCAAGTGGTGGTTAAAGTAGGGGAAGGAAAGGAAGAGTAATGATCTGGATTCAGAGACCTCCAACAGTTCTGCATTGTAATTACAAAAGGACTTGAAAGCTGGTCCTGCTTCTCTGTTAATCACAGGACATGTAGGTAGACTCTTCCTTCCAATGATTATTTCTAAGTAGTGCAGAGTCAAAATGTATTGAAGTGGTACAATTACATGATGCTGACAAGTTTCTTACCTACTAGACACTTGGTGAGCGTGGAATTCCCTTAGGAGATAACTCCTGCCTTGCCCCTTTTCCAGATGTCTCCATCCCTCTCTGATATACCTTAAGGTTGAACTGAATTAAACACCAACATGTTATGCATGAATTTGCTTGAGGAATTCCTTCTCTGTTCATCAGTGATGGTTAATTGACCAAGAAATTTCATCTGTATATAAAAAAAAAGCTCAAATAAAAAATATTTTTCCAAAAAAGTTTTACATTAAAAAATACTAATTCTAGGGTGACTTTTTGACTTATAAGGCTAGTTCAATTTTCATGTGAAAAAATAACCATTTGCTTTAAAATATAATCTGAGTCTGCAAAAATTCTTAAATAATATAATGTAAAGAGCTTGGCATTTACAGACTGCTTTCTAAGTGATGTTTTTGGTAGCAATCTATTTTTAATAGATGTAGTCATAATATTATCATATTATTATATAAATGTATGTGAATCTTTTCCTTTAGCAGAAGCAGGATATCATGAATCCCACTGAACTGCTGGAAGCTTTCAGGATCACACAGAGGAAGAAAGAAGCTCCTTGAAGATCTGTCTGCTACTCTTGTACTTTAATTTATATTATTTGTTTATTGACTTCAGAGCAGAGATACATACATACTACTGCATTTTCCTGTTCCTTCTTCTCCTGATACACAAGACAAAACCAAAACCTTTGCTCTTTCTGGCATTCTGTGTTCCAAACTCAACTTGATTAACTGGAATTACCATTTTAGGGGTCCTTCAGGATTTCTGTATGAACTGGAAAGCTCCATATGTCAGCTGTACCACAGGACTGAACAACTCTCCAAATGCCTATGCAAATCTCTTCTGCTTTTGAACTGCAGTTAAGAAAATCACCAACAAATCCAGAACACTTCTTACAACACCACAGTCTTGGTAGTATTATAGATCCTGTCTTAATTTAACAAGTTTATCTAGCTAATCACATCGTGTCTAGAGCATTCTCTTTTCTAATATATTACAGCAGACATCTTATTTTCTTATGTGGCTCCAAATGGCAAAAGGGAGGAGAGCACCTCTAGCTGCAAATGTACAAAGCCATAAGCAGAGAAGTATGCCCAGCCAGGAACAGGTATTTTAACACTGAACTGCTTCTAGTCATGAAACTTTTCCACAAATTACCATAGTACTGCATAAATATTGACTTACTGCCTTCATGACCCTGCTACTTGTTACCTCCAGGGTCACTAATGCTGCTGCTCTCACTGGAATGTGAGCTTTTCACAGCTGTGGCACAGAGCATTTCACCTGTACCTTCTGCACACCTGGCTCTTTAGTGTCAGTCTCAGTTATGTCAGTGATACACATATCAGAGAAAAGTACTTCAGCAAGTAAATCACAGTAAAACAGCACATGGACTCTGGAGTAGCACCCCCATGCCTTCACTAAAGATTCAGAGAATTTCCTGGCAGATGGAGGCAAGTATACTCAAATTATGGCAATTCCATTTTCCTAATGAGGCCATTGTAATATCAATATAGAGCAGCCCAGCTCACTGCAGTATCTTGCTATCTATGATTAGGAAAGTGCAAAATCATTCCTCTTGCTCTGCAGACTCTCATTTGTCACCATAAAGACTTCTTGTTCTCATGTAGGATGAGCTAGTGGATGGCATATTGTGTCCAGTTTTTAAGATGAGAGTTTCTGTATTCCTTTTTACTCTTAACTAAATAATTTCACTACTGGGAATTGAAATACAATTAAGTGAGAGGTTTTTAGAGAATATTGCCAAAGCTGTTTTCATAGAGTGGAATTAACAACGTTGTTCTTTTTTGTGCTTCAGTGGGAGATTATTAGCTGTATGTGGGTAGTCAGTGACTTAAAGGATGGGACATTGCTATACATGTATGTGGCTCACAAGTTTGTTACTTCCTCCTCTTTTAGTCCTGGCTTGTAAATAATCTCAAGGAACCACTGCTATCCAAATGTAACCCCCCAGACCCCTCAAGGGCCTCAGAAGAGCTCTTTTTACAAGAGCATTTTTACAAGCTTGAAACTTGCCTTTAGCCCAGAATAAATAGGATATTTATGAGTTAAACATAGACTTTTCCCATATTGGACCAAATAGGCTGTATCTGGTTAATGGGGTAGTGTGGTCAAGTTGATGACATAGCCTCATGCAGAGTGAGAGACACACACCTGACTCCAGGCTAGTGAGCAGGAAAAGCCTTTTATTGTTTACAACAAAGGGTATTTAAAGACATCTCTCAATGAGCAAGGATTGGACAGTGATGGTCAAACCTCTCGTCCTGACTGGCTGTCCACAATGTCAGTCCATACTTTCTTCATCAGAGAGGAATGTTAAACAAATCTCTCTTTACAGAAGAAGGTATGGGAACAGTGAAGTTCTCACTCCAAACAACAATCACAGAAAGCAAGGAAGCTGCATGACAACAGGGTAGCAGACCTGTCAGCTGGACATTTCAGTAAGCGTTGTTATGTCCTCATAAAATCAAATTTATAGTAAATGAACTTATTAGAGATACATTCAGCAATATTTCCTCAGTTTATTTCCTTTTAATTTCTTATTTATATTAGATTTATAATATACATAACCCATATGTAACGTGCTTCCTTTCTATACTGTTCATAAGAAAAATTTAAGGAGATAAAGTGCATTCTCTACATTATTTCCTTTTATCAGCATACCATCAATTCCCTTCATCTCAATTGTTAACAGTATTATAATAACAGAAGAATAAGGGAGCATCTGGCTGTATTTTTTTAAGCAAATAGCAAACTAGGTTTAGCTTAGGATTTCTAAGGTGCTACCAGAAGGTGAAGGGTGCCCTGCTGTCCTCATGTACTGAATTTTCACTGTCGAAGAAATTTCCAATCACACAAATCCCAAGAAGCTCAGGCTGATTACAGTTTGTTTGTTGTGTTTGACACTGCAGCGTAAATGAAAAGCTTTTTGGAAGGATATTCATTTCCCCTGGCATAGCATTCATTTAATGATGTTCACAGTTATCTTTACAGCAAAGATACTGGCTTATTATGAGCTATCACCAAGCTTGTGATGCCACAGCTCTCGCAAGTAATTGCCAAAATTGATACAGACTGCATCAAAATCAAGCTGTGTAAATTACCTGTGTAGGGAGTTGCATAAAAGTGCATGTTAGGAATCAAGCTGAGGACACTCAGTCTGTTCTATATAGCATATATCAGTATGCAGTCACATGGTAAAAGAGGAATATAGAGTTTTCACACAGATGTGTCCATGGCAACTGACAGACTATTTCCACTTGTCTCCAGTGATGTTTCCAGCATAAAACTTCCATTAAAACTCACAGATAAATCCACACTTGGAAAGGATACCAACCAAGAGTATCTGTTAAACTTATATTCAGTTTTGACAGGACTTCTTTGTTTCACAAACAATTACCAGTCCATTTTTATGGCAGAAAAAAAGTGGCAAGGTTTTCTAGAAACAAGATATAAAAATTCAAGAATTTAAGAATATTGTAAAATTACATTAAATTTCGATCATTCTGTATCCATCCACACAGTGAGTTATGATACAAAGTTAAATGTCATCTATGAACAAGAATCAAAGTAATAAACAAGTCGATTGGAACCCTTGACTAGAGCACACAAACAAAAAGACCTCAGAGCCTTGCTGGTGTTTCCCTGACTGAAACAGCTGCAATCTTACAATGCCCTTGAAACAGGTTTCCCAGAAGTGATGAGAAAAGATGAAAGAACACTGGGAATAGCAGGCTATGAAAGACCTGTGATCATTAGATTACTAGGAAATTAAGTAGTTCAAGACAGCATGAGGAATAAATTACACTGATTTTTCAATTAAGATGGCCATTGCACAGATCCATTGCATGGATCACAATATGAAAGGAAACTCAACATCCACTTCTAAAGCAGAACATCTATTCCAAATTTCTACCAAGCATATGCTACATCATGCAGTAAGTCTTTTAGTTTTTAAAAAAGCCCCTCTAATTTTTGCCCCAGTGTAGCAATTTTTTAGGGCTTTTCTGATTATTTTTATCATGGAATGACCTGTTTCCTCTTCCAGTTCAACATTGCCTTCATTGAAAAACAAGCACATATTTCCCATTGAAGGTAGAAATTTTTTTTTACTGCATGGATCTTTCATTATTTGTTTTTATTTTATGATATTTAATTGTTGTAATTTTACCAGAATAATTTTTTTTTTGCCAGTTCTTACCTTTTAAATAAGCTTTCTGACTTCTGAATCACATTTGTTCACTGATCAATCTGTCCCTCCATTCCCTACAGGCTGTTTGCATAATTGTGTTAGAAATTGCTATGAATAGTTGTGGGGGTTTAGTCTCTGCCTTTTGATTTAATAGACACAAAACTTACAGACATAAGACTTAAACTAATACTACACGGGAATAAAGACAAAAAGAAACTACTAGTAGGTATATACAGTGCAAGATTAAAGGTACCATTAATTTTATAGCTGGTGAAGAAGTAGGATTCAATGTATCTTACCATCCAGTTGTTGTTGGGGCACACATGGAGATCTTTTCCCTCACCTCCCAGGAGAGAAGTCCTGGAATTTGCGTCCAGACTCTGGAGAGAAGTCTCCCACACCTTCAGGGTGTGCGAAAGAGGCTTCTGCCTTTCTGATAACTAATGTGTCTTTTATAGTTTGTAAAACAGTGTCAGTCAAGAATATTTCTTTTATCTCTGTCCACATCTGCTCTCCAGACTAAGTTGTTGATTTTTAGCTGTGGCTTAAGTCCTTTTGGCACCAGAGATGATCCCTTGCTGGGCCTTTTACTCTGAGTTCTCTCTTTCATATGTACCAACTATATGTATGTGTGTGTGTGTGTGCTCCTCCCCCTTCATCCTGCCACTGCCACAGAAATAAACTCACTTTTAGATACACTGATGTGGTGACAAAGTCTTCAAAGCAAAAGAAAGCTGTTTATTTGTACTGATTCACCTGAGCCAGCTGTGTGCCTCTGGCCCCTGAGAGAAAAACACACGCACCATCCAACAAAATAGCAACAGGGCGGTCCCTGTCCCCCTTCACATCAGCTGGGTACTCAGGAACTCACATTCTCTCCTGACCACCTACTTTTGTGTCCCCTCCCCTCTCATCCTACTTCCATTTTGGTCAGGTCTTCAACCCTGCCTCTCTCCCAGCTCACTCAACAAATTAACTAGAACAAATCCAAACTATAAATAATAACACATAAAACCAACAATTTTCATTCTTTTACCTAATAACCTCTTGGCTGCAGCAAAATATTACCTAATCTCTCACAACTGTAATATTCTTCTCTTGAGCAGTCATTCACCCAGTAGGTTTGAAACTATTTCCTTCAAGAAATTCAAAAGTTTGTGAAAACAACTCTGGGAAGCTGCGCAATATTGATTAATAAGAACAACCTCAAAAACATCAAACCTCATTGACTCTGAAGAGTTTGAGCTCTTCAGCACAGCTGAATTCTCTGATGAGCTCCCTTAATTTCTCAAAGCTTGCCCTTTTGAAATAATTAAAAACCTGTAATTAGTAATACAAATGGTTTATTTTTCTATTAATTTGAAATGGACTTAACTCAGGGTCTCTCAATCTGGAATAATTTCCTGGGAGCAGCTCTTTTCAGTTAAGTTATCTCCTGCCATTCAGGCTGCAAAATTATACAGCCTGTTCTTGGTTCAATGGCTAGTAACAAGTCTGTCATCTGGCATAGTCAGAAACTCATGGGACTACCCAATACTGTCAGTATTTTGTCTCCAAGCTATACAGATGAAAATTAAGTGTCCCACAATGAAGCAGTTGCATTCAGAATGGTCATTTGCTTGTACTAATATTAAATTAGTCCTGAAGTTTTGTAATAATGTATCAGAGATATGCCTGTGGCATATTTCAGAATTGTATTTTGTAGTAAATCTAGGATTGAGGTTTCAGTCTTTCAGGCTCAATCTAAAACTGAGTGTACTTAGTGTCCAAATAAGTCAAATGATATGAATATTCTTCATCACAAAGGACACCAAGCAAAACGTATCTCAGGATTTTTCTTCTTGTTTCTCTAGCTCCTTTATGGTTAAATAGATAGAACACATTCTAATGTTGTGGTCTTGTGTGTACCATTTAAGACTTCTGAGTCATAAACTGGAGGCAGAATATTCAGCAGTAATTAGTAATAAACTGTCACTGAAGCAAAACCATGGAATCTCCCATTCACATCAATAATATCTTTTCACCATCATTTAAAGTCACAGGTCCCCTAAATTTATCATAAATTTACGAGCATACAGCAGGGAAATAGAGAAAACTACATGTCTCTGAACTAATTTGACTATAGTTCATCTAGAAAATTATTCTTGAAGGGGATATTTTTCCTGTGACATTCAAACAGACTCACACATACTAACTGTTTGTATTTGATTCCTCTGCACCAAAATAGTCTCCTAATATTCATAAAAGCCCCTCATCAGGCTGATAGGTATTTTCTGTTATACACATTCAGCCAGGAATCAGATGTGATGGAAATAGTGCCTTTTAATGGATTTTCAAAATTCCTCTGATACTTTTGAAAATTCCATTGAAAAACCTGATTTACTAGGTCCCCAGCTCTAGTCTGTCTGATGTATCTCTTGATGAGAATACACACATGCTAAGGGTACCAAGCTGAAAAGGGATATAAAATTGTACTGAAAACCTTGATGTTCCCTTAGAGAAATAAGATAATAATTCTCCATGTGATGGAATTGCTAATGCAAGGCTTTCACATTATTAGTTTAATGATTATTAAAACTGTGCTTTATTTTCATCTAGTTCTCATTACTTTCATAATGAGATATTTGCATGCGTATGCATTTGTGTGTAGGATAATGTGCTACATAGCATGACTTAAGAAGAGGAAAAATGGTAGAATGTGTATTCATGCTGTACTTGTTTGGGGGTAGGTCAAATGTCATGGTCTGGATGTATGAGCAAGTTCAATGAACAATGGAAAACAAGAATTGCTTAAGAGAAAATGAACTAAAGGAAATGTACAAACATATCAGAGTCAGTGAAAGCACTAAGAAAAAGACCTGTGGCAATATCCGTTCATATGACCAGGAGGATAGTTGATTAGGAAAGAAAACTTTCTAGTATCTATTATTTGAAATGAGATTTAAAGTTGATTATCCACCACTTCAGTCTCTGCAAATCAATACAAAACAGCCTGTTGCGTGGCTTGTTGCCTCTGCTTTATTTAGGAGTTAAGCTGCTTTTTAATATTTTTTTTTAATTGGATTGTCAGTGTTACTCAGCTTTGCATAGCCAAGCAGGTTATTTTAAACCTATTTGCATTTAATTGTAAGAACACAAATAAGTGGAGCTTAATTGTAAGAATACAAATAAGTGGAGCTTAGCTTTTTCTTAATTAAACTCCAAACAGTAAATCATCATTACCCTGCAGGGACAGAGATTAGAGATACATACCCAAACCTTAAAATCTGTTTTTGTGCCTGCAATACAATATTTACAAAACTATCAGAACAGTTTGTCTGTTTGTTAAAAAGGCAAGAATATGTTAACAAACTATGTAAGAGTAAATACTTGATGCAGTTCCATGTTCTCTTCCCCAGGGTGTAGCAGTTTAGATTTGCCAATTTCAATATATTCATTTTCTGCTGTGAGATAGCATTAGGACTAAAAGCAAGGGAGTTCTAAAATGTAAACGGTGTAAAGAAAAACTCTATTAACAATATAAAGAAATAATAAATTCAGAACAAAACTTTCAAACCACCCCTCCTCCCCTCTCCCACACCTTCTTCTCCTTCTTAACAACAACATACAGAAACACTTCAGTCAGTTCCCAACTTAAATAATCTTTTTCAGTTTGTTCTAGGGAGAGGAGTCTCCCCTTGTCTGGCTATAGGAACTTTTCCACAAGAAGGAAAAAAAGAATACTTCTCCCATGGCTTCACTTTCCACAAACGCCTTTCTTCATAGCTTTCCCAAAGCTGTGCTTATGGGCCATGTTAAACTCATGGGGTATTTTAAGAATAAACTGTTCAAAAAGCAAAAGTTCTTTTCATCTCTCTTTCCCTCTGCTCATACTTCATCCCCAGGAAGAGAGATCCCCTTCTTCCGTCAGGGAAAAGGATTCTCAACACAGGTGCTTTCGCTCAATGATCTATCAAGTTGAACACTCCAACCCCCCCATGTCTTTTCCCACAGTTTATAGGAAGTTTTAGTTTGGTACAGTCCATCCCTATAGCTTACAAAAGAATTTTCAGCCCAAATTCATGGCATCTCCTCATTGTCCTTCCATCTGGAACCTGACTCCTGCTTCACTGACTTTGGTGTATCCTCTCTGTTGTTTTTCTTCTCACTCAAGGGAGGACTGAAGGTCTGCAAGTCTTATCTGAGCATTGGAAGGGTTAAATTCTCACATGGAGGATGCAGAAGCTGCGGCCAGGCCATGCTGGAGCTGTGCCAGGACCTCAGGACACTCAGGCTGTGCTGGGGGAGTGGGGCTGGCCCAAGCCAGAAATGGCAGTGGCTGCTCTGGGAAGGGGAAGTGAGGGGAGGAATGCTAGTATTGCAATCAGCCTCCCTGGGGCTCAGCTGCAGCAGCCACTGCCCATGGCCATCCCTCCTCCCCGCTGGGACATGCCAGCTTCCCAGACGGGGACCCGGCCCTGCCCCCTGCCAGGCCTGCAGTGGAGCCAGGCCCAGGCCCTGTTACCTGCACTCCTGCCAGAAGAGAAAAGGGACCCTTCCCGGCTTTGCTCACTTCAAAATGTGAATTCATGGAGGCGGACCAAATTTTCCAATTGGTTTCTCAGGCTGCCAACAACCAAACCAGCCTCCAATTGGTCCCATCAACTCACAGAGGAAGTTCTCATAGAGAAAATCCCTGTGTATGCCCTTCTCCAGGTGCCAATCAATGCAAAACCAGCACGTAGGGGAAAAACTGCCTGTCAGGAAGCAGCAGACACAACCAAAAGTTATATTGCCTACATTACTAATGAAATCTGACCTTGAGTTTATCCTTCACTGACTCAGGGATCATCAGCACAGTCTGCCATTTGATGCTGATGATCCTCCCATGGCTTGAACCATCCGTCTCAAGTCTGCCCAGATCTGAGGTATGTGTAGAACAAACTGCCAGCACCAGGCACGAAGTCCTATCTTGCCGATAGGCAGCTTTGGCCATCTGTGATTAGAAACAAATTGAGGACAGGAACAAAAGGGTTTCACATTTATTTCTGCATTGCCTTTGCTTGGAGCAGTTTAAAGGGATGTGTTCTACTTTTCAGCATCAGAGGATGAATAAGAATCATAGTCTGAGCATTTCAGTGTGGGCCAATGTAATGAAGAGAACTATAATTTATATGTTCATGTTAAGAGTGGCTGCTAGGCCAGTCCAGAGGACCACTGACTTCCTCATTACACTGCATCTTTTCACCATGGACATTCGAGTGCCCAGCTTGAGGTGCCCTGGGACATGATTAGCTTCTGGGAACTAAAATAAAATAAATGCTAATGAATTGATATAGTTATATCACCAACATCCCCACTGAATAATCATGAGGTGCAAATGAAAGATTTCTGAGTGTTTATGAAAGACTACAGTCCCCTAGTCATAAATCACAGAGCTACAGGTCACATTTTCAAAGATTCAGTAGCACTGAGATGTCTATGACCTTACTTATTTTTAATTTTTATTTAGTTTTGAAAAATTGATACTTTAAAATAGCTAACAGTACCTGTACTTGAGTTTTAAGGCAAAAAAAAAGACAAGTTATGAGTGTCTGTGATTCAGAATTCACGAGATCATAATTAATCCCATTCATTTAAGTGAAGGAAGGACTCAGCCTGAAAATAGTATCTCTGTTTGATGTGTGTGAGAGAGGAAGAGAAGGGGAGAGAGACAGACAGGTGGACACAGGCTGTCTGGCTTTAGTCAACTGCAGAAAGTTAGGAAGCACAAACGCATGTTTTAGGATTTTCCTGCAAATGTTTTAGTTGTGAACTGTAAACTGTTGGAGTGTGCCCCCTCAAATTGGTCTTAATGTTCACTTGAGATTAACAATTTATGAAACAGCAATTCTTACTAGTGAAAATCACACATGAACTTTAAAGCAGATTTTCCCTTTTATCTTCTGGTACTCTAGAAATGCTTCTGGGTATTGAATTCAATGCTAATTAAAGAATAGGGAGACCATGCCAGTCCCAGTGGATAAGATTTTTTTTTTTTTGCGATATCTTTTGCCATTATTTGTGAAGAGTTGAGTTGATTGAGGTGAGCTATCCAAGGTTTTCTCTTATTTTGTTTTCCCTCCTGTGTTCTAGAGCTGAGAAGTTTTATCTCTTTAGCTGTGGCATTATTCAGTACTGCTAGCTATAATCTTAGCTTTTACTATGACCTCCTTTGCTTTCTTACTTCAGCTGATTTGTATAATTCATCATATTCTGTGTTCGCTCTTTCCTCCATTCTAACATTTTCATTACATTTTGCTGGCTTCAGCCCCTCTTACCAGCTGCTTACTTGAAAAGTGACCTACAGCCAATTACTCTGTATTTCAACTCCCAGTGCTGGTTTTGACTGAAGATGTGTGCCTACCATCACTTGAATTAATAGTGTATTATCTTAAGGCAAAATGGGCTATCCAGAAGAACAAATGGAGTCTCTATGTAGGGAGATCAGACAATAAATGACACTTTGTTCAACTTCTATTACTTGTACTTACGGGATATTAGTAAAACCAGTAAGCAATTTATCATCTATTCATTTAAAACATTTCTGTTTATGAATTAAGGAGATAGTTTTAAGAGATCTTTGATACTATGCTCCTAAGTATAATATTGTTATAGATGGATGACTCGCTGCAGTACTGACTGTTCTCCCACTGTGAACAGAACCTGAATATTGCCTGTGATGATGCACAGGCCTGAGTCAATGTTGTTTCGCTGACTCTTGCAGACATATGTAAGCGGTAAAATTGTTAAGTATGTAAAGAATGTATCACTATTAAAAAAGTTATTATTGCTGTTCTGTCATTAGCCCTTATGAATCTTTTCCTACAGGTCAAGCATTCTTATTAAATTCCATTAATGATTTTAATGTTTGTTGCACTTAGGCATTTTCAAAACTGGACTACTTACTTGCAAACACTTTGAGCCAGAGATGTTTTCCTCACACCATCTTAAAATACGATGCAAATGTGAGTGATGAATGCATATATCTATTAAGTTCCAAAACAACACCACTCTTTGAAGTATGAAAAACATCAGAAGACAGGATTAGGAAAAAATATTATATTATTGAAGCAATCTGTTATTTATAAAAGCAGGTTCTCTGTTTGCCAATAGGTAATTTCTTCAAAATAGGTGTTTGATCTCAGCTAGAGAAAAACCAAGAATATTGCACTTCTGGAAACAAAGCAAACATTGTGGGACATAGGAAAACCAAAGTAATCAATTCACTGCATGTGGTACTTGTAGTATCTCAGCTGCAGACTATGTCTAACTTAAGCAATAGGTAGAACAACTGGAGAAAAATCCAGGGAATGCAAGAACAATAAGCAACCTGGAAACATAAGATATAAGTATGGTTTGAAGAAATGGAATTTGTTTAATATAGGGAGAAGAGGTGAAGTATAAAACTTCATATATACAGCAAGTGCCTGAAAAGAAGAAGAAAATAATCTGTTCTTCCTGTCAACACAGATAAGATTAAAAAACCCCCAAAGATGTTTAGCTGGACAGGAAAGACAGCAGGGATTGCTAAGCACTGAAACAGATAGTCCACATGGGATATGAAATTATCCCCCACTAGCCTGTTTGGGTTTTTAAAATAAAACTAATGAAAAAAAGGACAGTTCTTGGTACTAAGAGAAACAAAGATAACCCTAAAAATTACACTGTTTTAGTATGTTCTGACAGTAGGACATGATGGCAGTGTGTGTGAAGGTGTTGTAACACTCAGAAGTATAGGAGAGCAACTTCACAAGTTTTCCATTGTGACTCTGGAGCAATGTAGTCTCCATCCTGGTAGCTCTGAAAAGATCACATAAATTTGTGATCAGAAAGCAAAATACAGATGATTTTTGTTGGTATTTATTGTGAATGGATAAATATTAACAGAAGAGGGAAGCTGGACTGCAATGACTATATTATTATGTTTATGTGGTTTTCTATTTTACTATCTTTTTATTGCTTTAATCCTGTGTGGTGTTATTAAAGACAATTTGATGTAATTACTTTTTTTTTTTTTTTAATAGATTCTGTGTTATGATACAGCTAGGGAACATAAAATAAAATCCTAACTGAAAAACAAAAAAAAAAAACCCAGATTGCACTTAACCCACGTTTTTTAACACTTCAAAACAAATACCTGAACAACTTCAGTTTTTAAAAATTAATTCTGCAATGACACCTTAATGATGCATTCATGATCTACATGACTGGAGAAGTCAAACATCTTTCTGCAAGAGTGAATTTCCTTGTGCAACTCTCACCGTAATTATTCAGGAAGGATAGACTCTATTTTCATGCCAAAGGCGCAACTGTTAGAGGCCTTAGGTAATACAAGGGTGTTGATGGACATCCTCAGAATAGGCTCATACATTCTCCTAGGCCTTGTTTTCCAGACATTTTAGGCCCTTTCCATTCAATAAAGATACGTTATTTCTGCTTTATAAGCCCAACTGCTGCCTTAATATAAGGTAGGAAATAAAGCCATAGGCATAGAAATAAAGGCAGAGGGGAAAAAAGTGGGCTATTCTCAGGTCCACTTTATAAAGGGATAGTACACAGAAAGGGTAAGGACATAATGTTTTCTATTTCACATACTTACACCAATAGGACAGCTTGTTTGCCAGCATCAGATGAAATGTTAAACAGCCTCTAATAATCTGCTTCTCAGACAGGAAAAAAAAAATTAAACAGAGATATATGTTCTTTGTAGACCTGTAATACAGGTTGGAGTAAGAGTGGAAAATACAGCCCCCTCCATTCCCAGACATTTGCTCAGCACAGTGGATTAGACCTCCTGACTGGACAGAGGACAAGTCAACTTTTAAAGAAAACACATAAAGAACATGCTTCTAGTCAGTACTGTTATTTCTCAGAAAAGAAACCACACACAATTCCCCCACCCCCCCCTGAAAATTTTTTTTCAGCTCACTGATGATTTTTAGGCAATAAACATCTTGTTCTAACATATGACATCCTTAAGCACTTTCCAATGACTTGGGTAAAGACTTATTTGTTTACTGTCACTGATGTGATGGGCTTTGTCATTCTTGATCTGCCACCAGCAAAGGTGCAGTTAGGACAGAATACTTTGGAACTTCACTTCGGCTTCATCTATGGTATTACTACTCTGAACTAAAGAGAAGACGCCAAACTTTTTTCCTCTGTTATCTGGATAAAATGAGCTCAGTAAGAGAAATAAAAATTAGTTTCATCTTAAAAAATGTTTTTGGGAAATAGAAAGTTTGATTCAAAGTGTCAAGTCTAATAATATTTCCCATTTTATTTTGAGTTTTCTTCAGGTTGTGAAAAAAAATTTAAAAAAGAAAATAAAATTATTTGCGTGGAAGGAGGATAGAGAAACTGTTAAACAAAATGGCACAAAACAGAGGTTGCAATCAAGCAAAAGTATGAAATTAGGTATATTTTAGGTACATCTAATCTCTAATAGCAGTAATTAAGCCTAGTAAACTTTTTGTGGGATAGATTTTTAAGAAGTTGCAAAGCAAGTTGAAGTTCTTGTTTTATATGGCCAGTGTTTTCAGAGACAAGGATCAGAGCAGATTTTAAAGTTTACCCCTACAGTACCAAATAACCCTTTCATTTCAGTGACATATTAAACAATATTGTTTGATCTCAAGAATCTGGAGTTTTTGAGCTTTCTGTGCTTCCAGGCACAGACCACCTGAAAAACACTGCTCTGAATCTGAAACCTTGGAGAAGACTGGTAAATATGGATAATGAGTTAGAAATCACAAATTTTGGGTGGTGTCTTTATTCATCTTCTTCTTCTTCCTTCTTCTTCTTCACAGAACTTAGGTAAGTGTCTTTGGTTGGTCAGTCTAATGTCACTCTAAGGGTCCTGGGAATCTATTATTAGGTCAAAAGGATAAATAATGTAGGCGTTAAACTTTTATTGGTTTGTTTAGCTCTAAAATGCCTTGAAGCAGGCTCAGCTGTAGCCATTTTTCCCACTTCTAGCAAGGAGCTAGAGGTGCTGTTTTACTTTCTGTAAATCTTTGATAAGATATAATAAACATCCAAGTCCAAACTTGAGAAACCATCTCAATTGCTTTTCTAATAATCCTGGCTCAGAGGGAAAACAGATGAGACTGATGACAAACCACTAATAAGTGGTGCAAAGCTTAGCATACACTCCCACACAATATTTATATAATACACATTAAAAGAATTGAGTCAGAGGATTAAGCATTTTCTGAAAACTGTATTTCATACTGCTCTAGGAATTTGTCATGACAAGAAGAAAAAAACCCAGAATGTTACCTTGTATGTACTACACATCAGACTATCTTTCCTTGGAAAGTAAATCTGCTTAGTAGCAGTCAAGTCAAAACAACATTAACTGAGTTATATTTAAGGACGTAACTGGCTTGGATAAGATTTTTGTCACATTAATCTGAGGGTCTTCTGACATCCTTTTACAATTCAAGGGGAATGCTAAAGGTAAAAAATAAAGTAGATATCTTTCTCAATGTATAGATATGTTTCCATAGACTGATATAATGTTTGCAATTTTATGTGTCCAGCAGAAGCAAGAAATAAGAAGAAATAAGGAGTGGGAAATTCAAGGCTCTAGCAGTCAAAGTGCTAACTTTTTAGCTCCTGTATATTTATTACTTTCAAACCTGATTGAAATTATGTATTATCCAATTTCCATATTTTATTGTTTTACCCTACATACCTTTCACTCAAGTGAAGTCTCTTGGTATTATTTCCTCCATAGATAATTTAATATTCATCAGACATAGATAACATAAATTATCTATATTGTGAAAGTGAAAGGAAGAAGCCTTCAGTTCTGTTCAAAACTGAAATTTTCAGGTATTTTTAACAGTGCCTTATCATATCTTTAATATGCCAACTGACCCATTTTGAC
Organism: Toxostoma redivivum; assembly: GCA_013397375.1. Lineage (NCBI taxonomy): Eukaryota > Metazoa > Chordata > Aves > Passeriformes > Mimidae > Toxostoma > Toxostoma redivivum. The sequence goes on from VXBI01013791.1 coordinate 309,875, forward strand.
TTCAGATCAACTGGCAGAAAATGAGCTTTTGATGAAACTAAGAAAGAGGTGAAACTAAATTGTAACTATTATGTAATAATACTGTCTGATCATAATGCACTTTCTTCACGTAGGTCTGATTTCATGAGGGCAACTTGATTTATATATGAATGGGAAAGGAAAGGTTTCCACAGAGTTGAAACTGCAGAATTAAATCATGCTTCCATGGAATTTAATGAGGCCAGAATTTTATCTCTGTCTTTACATTTTCAAAATTAACCTCCTAAAAATATTTAAAATATTTAGACCTGTTGAAATGCTGAATCTAAGTTCATTAGTATCTCCTCGGTGCCTTGTAAAATGCAGCTATATTAAATTCAGGCTATGAATCCATTTTAGAGGAAAAAAAGCATTTACTGGTAGGAAGGTAGAAAAGGAAAGAATATTCTTAGATTTAACAACATATAGCAAGGTGATAAAACTTACGGAAATAAAAAAGAAAACAGTGAAGATGGTGTGCAGAAAGCAATAATGGAACTCTCACACTTGAAGACTTTCTTGAAGTAAATTCAGGAAAAAAAAATTCTGAAATGGACAATTTCATCAGATTCTAAGGAAGAATAGGAATAATCTTGGCAGCTCTCTCTTATGAGTTCTATTTCAATTGCAAAATTTTCATTTCATGTAAGCCAGAAATGCAAGTAGCATCTCATGTTATCTTTCATTGAATGTTTAAAATATTCGAAACTCTGGAAAAGAGAAAAGAGGAGTTTTTTGATCAAGTACCCTATACAATGCCAACATTCCTTAGAAAAAAATAAAGCCAATGCCAAGAACTGAACAAATTTACCATCTGTGGGCTAGTTTCTGTGCAGCAATTATTAAAGTTAATAAAATAAAGATAAAGATATGGTGTATTAAATATTTATAGCAAAATAGGAATTATTATTTAAGTACCTGGAAATCTAGGAAATCAAGACTTCTTTGCAGCTACTTAAAGATTTTTTACTAGACTATAAAGAATACATCTCTTTGATGGATTTCAACTTGTATTTGATAATTTGATACTATAAAACATCTAATCCAGTCAGTATAATAACCAAGGTTTTACCATACATAAAGGAAAGAGAGGGGGGAAACCTCTTGCTAAGAATCCTAAGGCAGAGAGATTGGATTTTGTAGTGAAGATGGTTCACCAGACCTCTAGAGCAAACTTATACCCAATTTTTTATTGTGTTTTCCATTAGGTCATGCTACATCTCAGACCCTAGGCTCCATTGTCTTTAGATGTAGTATCGTGACAGAACAGCCTGGAAAATTATTCCAGGCCAGAGCCTTTCAGCTCTGTTCTTTGAACCGTTTCTTAGGCTGATAAATTGTTTCAGCTGAAGGCCAAGAAACCTTTCCCAGGAAAGATAAATTGGTCAAAACACAGAGGAACTAATAATAAAGATAAAGACACCTGTTTGCTGTTAACAGACTCTGGGAATGGGGTGTCTTCTCTCTGGACCAATCATCTTTATTCTGTTCTCATTGTTGCGAGTCATGCTATTTAAACAGTGAGTTTTCTGAATAAACCTCGTCTTCTCTTCCATCCTGAGAATCACCATGTGACTGTGTCTCTTTACTCTGCCACAATTAAAGGGTTAACACCCTAACACCGCAGTCACATTTAGCTATTTTTTTTTATTAAGTGAAGATAGCTAAATTCAGCTCTTTAGTAGACTGGCAAAATACTTAAATTTTTTGAGCACATTTTAAAAGATTTCTTTCAAAGTAGACAATTCTGTTATTTTTTAGCTGACTGTCAGAAATGTTTTTGAGGCAACAACTTATTTTTTCCAGTTTTGAATAAGGGAAAAATTTAGTTGAGGAAACTTATCACTGAATTTTAAATGCTCTTCTTCATAACATGTGAGCAATGAAAAGCTTCTAGTCTGAGTCTGTGCAAGGCTCTGTCCTTTATCAAAGTATCTTTTATCAAAGGACAGTGACTTTTGATGTCCTTAACACAACATTGGGCCACACAATGTATTTGAACAAAAATAATTCAAGGATTTTAATAGTAAAGCCTGGCCTGAGATCATACAACTCCCAAGATCACTCTTTATTCCCTTCATCACTGCAGAATTCATTCATTGACCAGGCTGAATGAAAAGACTCACAGTCTATGCATTGAGTTTAAAGGGTGATGGCTCAGACTAGTAATTCATTCCCCATCCAAGATTACAGACATGGATTCCTGGAGTCACTGTTTTATATATGCAACTCTAAGAATTAAAACGGTTTTGTTTTTTTTTTTTAAGGAATCACTCACATCACTAGGGGTTTATTATCTTTAACTGTCTACCAAAATTTATAGGAAAAAACATTACATGAAAGGCTGTTTGAAGAGCATTCAATTTTCCATGTCAAATGGGTACAGCAAGGTTCTGAACATGGTGTTTTTGTATGAACCGTATTAGCAGCATCTTTCCCAACCTCCTTGAGCAACTGCACTTACCACTGATGTAGTAAAACCTGTAAAACAACTTAGAAGTAAGTGTTATTTTGTACCCATCAGTAAATTACATGATATTTCTGCCAGAAAAGCCTCACAAGCTGCCATACTAGCTGGAAATGCTTCAGTTTAGTACAACAAGTGCAACTCAGAAGAGCTTTTATAGATATGACTAATTCAGTTTCGCTTCATTCTAAATTAATGCATTGGGACAGCCAAGAGTAAAGCTATTAACAGAGTGAAATGATGGTGTAATTGTCAAAGTTTCTCCCTTAGCCTGCATTTAGGAAGTCAGTTTTAGCTACATGGGTCACCAGTCAGTAGCAGAGACGCATACTTACATTCAAAGTCACATGAGGTTTTTGGGGACATGATTTAAGAAAAACAGTGTTACCCACTGAATAGCACCATATGCATATATATGAAATATATTTTAGTTAACATGACAAAAGGGATGACACTGAAATTAGGCAGAGAAAGCCCCCTATCAGGCAAAAGCCTGTCCAAGCAGATGGGCTTCCCAATACACTTGAAGGTCAAGAGATTCTAAATCAACGTGTGTGTCAGTAATCATGATAGTTTATAATCTCTCTCCCCTGTAGCTACTGGATCTCATCTATACATAGCAGTTAAAAGCTAAGGTCCTGAAAACAGCTATCCAAGCAAACTGATACATAAACTAGATCCTTTTTTCTAAAAAGAAAATAAATCTTGTTGTCTCTATTTGGATCATGGTAAATAGGGAGGTTTATTTCAACTGTGGGCTTTCACATAAGCAATCCTATGAGAATAAATTCTCAGAGACAGAGCAGGCTGTCTTGGTTTGGAAGACAGGNAACAACAGCCTTCTCTCAGCTGCCAAGCCTTTCCCCTTTGGTGTAGTTCTGGTCACAGCCGGCAGGGGTGCTGGTGGCTCCCGGCCAGGCAGGGCAGGTGCGAGGATTCCCCCGCGGCTGCAGGGGGCGCTGTGGCGCGAGCTCGGCCGCGTCTCTGCACGGGGGAATGGCGGGCGGGAGAGAGGGGAAAGGGGTTTCCCGTGCAACCCCCCAGGGGCAGCAGCCGGAGCCTCAGAGCAGCGGCTGGAACAGCAGAGGCCAGCACACCCCGCGCTGGCAAACAAAGTGTAGCAGAAACTCCGCAGCAGTAGGAGGAACCACCTGGCAGACACAGGATGTCAGATTAAAGTGTAGTGAAAACCTGAAGTAGTGGCAGAAAACAGCGGGGCTGGGTAGCTCCCAAAAGCAGCTGGGAGAAGCTCCCTTGGAAGGAGGGGCTCAGGGCCCTGGGGCACCCCAGCAGGTGGTGAGGGCCCTTTTCCAGTGAGGTCAGGTGTTGATAAGGTCCCAGTTCAACAGCTGCTCTTACGAGGAAAGGTTCACACACAGTAGGACACGCACCGGGAGGACAAAGGCTCTGCACTGGCAGCAAATCCTGTGGGCAGACAGAGAGACAGAGAGAGACAGACACCCTGGCAGTATTTCAGCCCCTCCCAAGAGACAATCCCTCAGCTAAAAGAGTAGCCAGCTCCACCCTTCCCCTCCCCCTCCCATCCACATCTATTGTTCTCAAAAGTATCAGTTGTTATCATGGCTTAGGCAACAAATAGGAGAAAATTCCCTGAATGAAAAGAAAGGAAAAATCCTAGCCTCCAGCACATGCATTTTGATATTTAATCCCAAATAATTATGTTTTAATATTATAGTTTCAATAAACAAACAAAAATGCTATTACACAAGTCTTGCATAACAGTATTAAAATAATTGACATTAAGTCTATGTCAAAGCTATAAATAAAAACATAATTTAAGGTTTTCATAGTAAAGTTCTCCAGGACTGGGTAGTCAAAGGATATCAGAAAATTTAGCTACTCTCTAAGTTGTAGTGGTTAATAAACCCTCATTCTTGATGTACCCTTTTTTAAAATCCATATCTTCAACTCAATTTCCTTTCTGCATTTACTTTTTTTTTTTTTAGTCTCTCTCCCTTGTGTCTTAAAAGACTGCATTTGAACAAAAATCATCTACAGCCACTCATACTTAGGTCTGTTACTTTCAGTGAGGTTCTCTTGCCTCTTAGTCTTTCCTCTTGATTAATCTGTGTTTACTTTGTCATTTCCCACTCTTTCTCTCCTCTCCTACTTTGAATGTTCTTCCTTTGTTTCGGAAGAAAAAAAAGGGTTCATAGAATGACTAAAAACCAGCCTGAACTCTCTGATAAACCACCATCATCTAAAACTCAATGAAGAAAACACTTTAAACACCTGGAAATACCTTTTCTTATTCTTTTAGTCAAGCCCATTCTGATAGTGTGGTGTAAGAACATAGAATGAAACTATTTCTGTTTCTTCACTGTCTAAAAGGATGTTCCCCTCCATTTCTTCTCTCAACATGCTTCTCTTTTTGTCACAGGAAATCTTTGAATCTACCAAGCTTAAATTGGACATGTTAAAGAATGCAGACAGACTCCCACCCACTCATCCCCCCAACATGCCAGATAAAAATAAAGAAGTAGTATTTATACACTGGAGACAATATTGGAGACAATATGACTCACACTATCTTCCTAAATGTATACAGTCCCTACTAGACCTTATTTCCTGATTTCTTGCCTAAATCTCAAAGCTATAGTTTGTTTTGAGAACCTGAATGACTGTCACCAGCATTCTTTATAGCACCTGATTTTGGGATTCCATTTACTGCACTAAACCACAGTAGTAGCTCTGCTCTCTATTTCTTTGTAAAGAAATACTGGAGGGATTAATATTCTAGAATAATGAAAGATACCTGTCTTCATACCTAGTATCACTACAAGTCAGAATAAGGACTGATATTCTTTAAAATACTTATCCCTTTTGTCAACTCAGCAAAGGTGTGTAGTGCAGTGCAGGGTTTCAGTCAATAAAAAGTCAGTTTTTTCATTTTAACAAAATAAAAATGTTTGAACATTAGAGAAGTAGATAAAAGAGCTGATGGCAAAACAATATGCATGTTTAGCAATTCCAAGACATGTTTATAACTTCCAGTCACCCAAATGAAAGAAATTATACAGGAAAACCAGAAGTGTGAGGCCCAGTATAACAAGTAACTCAACAGGAGACTATACAGCTGAACAGTAAATGAATTTGGAAATTGCTGTGGTTTGGACCAAATCTGGTTAAAAACAATAGTAATTCATTAGATCAGTTCTACCATCAGATGCACCATATGGTCATACAAGCAGTTGTGCCAGAACAAGTGAGAAAGCAACATGGGGACACAGATTAAATGAATGGAAGGATACTGTGATTACACCTTTCAGGGACAATGCTGGCTTTAAATGTTTACCAAACAGGAGAGTAACTAGACCATAGCATTTCAACTCAGAAAAAA
>VXBI01013791.1:315772-340779 GCA_013397375.1 Toxostoma redivivum
AAAAAAAAGCAACTGAGGAGAAATATAAAGATGGCAATACAAAAATTTCATAACTTAGCCCCTACATAACATTTTCCAAAAATCATGAACTGGAGGCAACAAATTATTACTTCTTTCTTCAGAATGGGTGTGTACCAATTTAAAATTACCTAGCAATCCTTTCTGTACAACACAGGGAAATTATTCAGGCATTATCTTAAGTTAATTAAAATGTATTATTTCAGCTACTTCAAATACTGGAAGTTTTTATATGCGATTGCTTTCAGTCTCTGAGCTACTTTAAAGGACTCAAAATATTTTCATTAATTTGATCACCTCTGTGACTAAAAAGGAAAAAGTGGTTTCAGTTTTTTTGTTTAAAATTTTCTATTTTTAAAAATATTTGTATTTTTGGATCTATTTTTTGTACTTCTACTTTTCTCCCTTGTTAGATCATGGTGAATGAAATAAACTGTCATGGATAATCAGAAACTTATAACAGATGCTATCTGCAAATTTCTTTCAAGTTCAAATACTGACAACTTTCTTCTATCTTTCCTCTACACAGGGGTAGTTTACATTTAAAGTTTCATCTGTCACAAATTCCATTAAGCACACGAAGGTGCTTAAGCTTGAACACATTTGTGATTTCTATTAAAATTTTAAACTTGTTCTTTCTTTCTTTTACAGTGCTTTGTTTAGTTACAGATTATTTTAGCAACACTTTTTGATATCATTCTCATCCAAGAACAAGGCAAAGACAACGTTCCAGTTTTCCCAAGATCATTATGTCTCCAGAAGATTAAAAGAGAAACTCATCATCAAAATGGAAATATAGAAAGCAGTTCATGATGAGCAATCATTATAAAACACTGATTCTCACAAAAGCTGACAATTAATAACAGTTCTAAATTTAGATGAGTCTTGAAATCCATTTTCCTTGTAATGTTCCAGAGACATTTTTGTTCTTGAGGAAAATAAACTCACAGCCCATTTACAAGACAGCACATAATCCTGTGGCTCTCAAAGAATATAAAATAAACAGCACTAAATCTCCTTCAGGTCTTTATCTTTCCCACTTCCTTAAAAAAAAATTGCTTCAAGTGAAAAATGCCAATAACCTAGGTTCTTTAGCCTACGAGAAATTACATAACAATTCAGGGAAGTCCATATGGCAAAAGTTTCAAAGTTGAACCACAGTTGAATTTGAATCACCAGAGATATCTTTAAATAAAATTAGTGAGAGAAAGATTAAGTATTCCAAAGGACTATTTCTGCTTGGTATGATTCATGCTGGAAAACAGCTCACTTTTAAATTTATAAGGCCTAGCACAAAGCCAGATGAATTAGGCCACCATCCTGCTGAAGGAAGTTTCTGAGTGGCTGATCCTGATGCACCTGTATATTTCTGTTACTATACCAACAAATAAAGAAAATGAGCCCTATCTATGAAGGATCTATTAGCAGGAAGGATTTTTCAGATTATTGCAGGGTGTCTTAGTGAAAATTTTTTTTTGTTTTTTTTATTTGCCTGACAAGTCTTTAAAACCTGTGTAGATATCCAGGAGCAAGTATTGCATAATACAGAAAAAAAAATGCAAAAGTCAGCATTTAGAAGATACAGTAGCAGACTGGTGTGTGCAAAGCTATAACAAAAGAATTGGTTGGCAGTGAAAATATTCACTTAGGGCAGTGTCACACCTTCACCTCTGTTAGAGCCATCTCATGCTCTGTGGATCTTAGTTCTAAGCAAGCTGCAGACCTGAGCTGCATAAATGAAATCCAGAAAGCAAAAAAGTGAAATGTTGCAGGGTAAATTTTAGTTTCTTATGAAATACAAACCAAGCATATTTCAAGCTTCAATCTGTGTACACTGAAAACTACTAACTGAAGTAAATCAAGGTGTATTTTCTTTCTAAAAAAAAAAATGGACAAATTCCAGGGTCACTTAAAAAAAGCAAAAAGAAGAATAGGAAAAAAAAGAGAGTAAAACTGTTACAGAGAATTAAGTGATAGGATATAATATTCTCTTGTAATTTTATGTGAACAATTTTCAGCCTTTGCAAGTTTTTATAAATGAACCATTTTTATTCTTCCTTGACCTGTCTAGGGAATTGATGTTACTCTCTGTTGAAAGGATAATTTGTATTAAAGCATACAATCATTTTGCATAGCACTAAGGCCTCCCCACCTCTTACTTCATGTTTCACACACTTACTCATACTGGCCCTTCCTCACAAACCTCTTCTTTTGAATTAAACACCCAGATCTTAAAATCTCTTTCAGAAACGTATGCAAGAACATACTCCCTGGCAACATGACTCACTCAAGTGTCTTAGCCTCATTAGTAAGCAAGGCAGATGTCTAGATACCAGTGCTGTGTGTAGCACACAAAAACGTGCTCAAATATCTCATTATTTATATATAATGTATGCCTTATCCTGGGAATACAGCATCAATTTTTGGTTGAAAATTACTAAGATTCACTCATACTTAGAAGCATCTTGTTTACTTATGTCATCTTCATTGTTTTCATCTTAAAATTTTGCCATGAATTATACTTATTTAGGAGAAAGCAACCTCCCTTTGGGATATTTTCCCCTGAATGCATTGCATATTATAGAATGTCAGTGGCAGAATCTCTTATGGTATAGCAGTTGACAGTCCGCATACTTTAATCAAGCTTTAAAGTTTTAATTATACTGCTAGAGGCCCTGCATTTACATTTATTTTCTTTAATAAAGACTCTGGGAGAATTAAAAAAAAATAAAAGAGGAAAAATGTAGAATTCCTTAAGAAGAAAGAAGGGGGCATCCCTCTGTTTCTTAAACACAGATAAATCTGAACATTGTCACTACAAAACAGTGTGAGAGTGTTTTAGGTTGGAGAAGACCTTAAATGTCATCAAACCCAACCTTTAAAATTTGGAGTTATCTATTTACCATTGAAAAAAGATTATCTTGATTGGGCAATGCAAAATTCTGATGATTTGCAATATGCATTATTGAATTTTCTAGGTGTCTGTTCAGTCCATTACCCAGCTCACAAATTATTGCAAGCAAAATTGAGTTTTAGAGAGAAACCTATGTTAAGTGAAGAACCTTTGAACGCAGTAATTCTCTTTACTGATGGGTCTGGCAAAAGTCACAAATCAGTTGTAACTTGTTTGAACCAAACAACTAAAGCTTGGGAATCAGATATTCAAATAGTAGAAGGATCTCCTCAGATTGTTGAGCTTGCTGCTGTGGTTCGAGCTTTTCGGCTCTTCCCACAACCTCTTAATTTAATTACAGATTCTGCTTATGTTGCCAATGTGGTTAAAAGAATAGGAGGATCGGTTTTGATGGATATTAGTAATGACATTTTATATCATTGGCTTTTATGTCTTTACACAATTTTTGCAATATTGAGCTAATCCATATTTTGTTTCTCACATCAGGGCTTATTCTTCATTTCCAGGATTTTTAGCGGAAGGAAACACGAGAGCTGTCAAATTGACAATGGTTGTATCAAACACTTTGCCAAACATTTTTNTAGAATTCCTTAAGAAGAAAGAAGGGGGCATCCCTCTGTTTCTTAAACACAGATAAATCTGAACATTGTCACTACAAAACAGTGTGAGAGTGTTTTAGGTTGGAGAAGACCTTAAATGTCATCAAAACCAACCTTTAAAATTTGGAGTTATCTATTTACCATTGAAAAAAGATTATCTTGATTGGGCAATGCAAAATTCTGATGATTTGCAATATGCATTATTGAATTTTCTAGGTGTCTGTTCAGTCCATTACCCAGCTCACAAATTATTGCAAGCAAAATTGAGTTTTAGAGAGAAACCTTTGTTAAGAAAAGAACCTTTAAACGCAGTAACTCTCTTCACTGATGGGTCTGGCAAAAGTCACAAATCAGTTGTAACTTGGTTGAACTAAACAACTAAAGCTTGGGAATCAGATATTCAAATAGTAGAAGGATCTCCTCAGATTGTTGAGCTTGCTGCTGTGGTTCGAGCTTTTCGGCTCTTCCCACAACCTCTTAATTTAATTACAGATTCTGCTTATGTTGCCAATGTGGTTAAAAGAATAGGAGGATCGGTTTTGATGGATATTAGTAATGACATTTTATATCATTGGCTTTTATGTCTTTACACAATTTTTGCAATATTGAGCTAATCCATATTTTGTTTCTCACATCAGGGCTTATTCTTCATTTCCAGGATTTTTAGCGGAAGGAAACACGAGAGCTGTCAAATTGACAATGGTTGTATCAAACACTTTGCCAAACATTTTTGAACAAACAAAATTGAGTCATGCCTTTTTTCACCAAAATGCTCAAGCACCTATGTGAATGTTTCAAATTTCCAAAAGTCAAGCTAAAGCCATCATTAGCACTTGCCCTGATTGTCAGCTTGTGCAACCTCCTGTTTCTACAGGAGTGGTTAACCAGTGAGGTTTGCAAAGCCTGGAATTATGGCAAATGGATATCACTAAATATCCTTCCTTTGGTAAATTTAAAAATGTTCATGTTTCAGTAGACAGGTCCTCTGGTGCAGTTTTTGCTTCTGTCCACACAGGTGAAACAGGTGCCTGTCAACATTTTTTGCACACTTTTGCTTCATTGGGTGTGCCTCAAGAAGTAAAAACTGACAATGGTCCCGCAGATATATCTCAAAAATTGGCCATATTTTTAAAGGATTGGGGTGTTTTGTCACATCTTTGGTGTAACTCATTCCCCCACAAGTCAAGCAATTGTTGAGTGGACACATCAAACATTGAAATGTATTCTTGATGAACAGAAGAGGGGAGTAGAGGTCACACCACAGATGAGGTTGAACAAAGCCTTATATGTTTTTAATTTCTTGAACAGCTCTTTTGCAGAACCTGATCCACCAATTTTTAGGTATTTTTCAAACAATATCCATGCAGAATTGAAAGAAAATCCTCCTGTTTTAATTAGAAACCCTGAGACAGGAAAAATTGAAGGTCCTTTTCGGTTAATAACCTGGGGCAAAGGGTATGCTTGTATCTTGACAGGTGCCGGAGTTAAGTGGATCTCAACAAAGAACATCAAACCATATCGCACCTAAGAACGTGTTGACGAGTTCAAGATCGTAGAAGCAAGTCTGCAGACGTGAGCTGAACAGAGGGCTCACGGGTCATGCCTGACGTTCCTTGTTCATTCGTGGAACCTGCAAACTCTGATTGTGTTATTTGTAAATATGTAAACTGTTGGTTTCACAGAGCTCTTTTTGGCAAAAGTGTGGTTTTTCTTTTGTTATACATCCCCTCTATTGGATTTTTAAAGGTAAAATTTTGTTTAGAGGTCAAAGGTAAAGTTTTTTAAATTGAAATATTTAGGAAAATCTTTTGCCAAAAATTGGCTCATGAAAAGGATGGAGCGGAATCCAATGTTATGCTGGTGTTGGTTGGTTTTGATTACTTCTTGTAGTATAGATTTGCCTGTGGAACAGCCAAAGACAAATGTTTGGGTGACCTCAGCCAAGGCAGCAGGCTCAGATACCATATGTTTGTCTAACTCAGAAACAGAAAAGCCTTCCTCAACCTGTCTAGTTGGTGTGCCAGTAAAGGATTTTCCCTTGATCAAAAGACAAGTTAATAATAACTCAGGTGAAATTTACAGTGGGAGCAGTCTTGCATTGGATTGGGACATTTGGGTCAAAGAAGTTCCCAAAGCAGTATCTGAACCCCAAGAATTAGAAATCCTTCATTCTTTAACAATGGATTTTTGCCTTACGTTTACAGGCGAGATGGTGATCCTCCAAAATACAATGTTACTGCCCATTTTCTTGCATACAGAAATCCAAGTTTTTGGTGTAATTATTTAGACAGTTGGGAAGTGCCTTGGGGTTGACCAATATCCACGACAATTACCAAAAGGATATTGGTTTATTTGTGGAGATAGGGCTTGGCAAGGTGTTCCATCACGCCTTGAAGGTGGTTCATGTAGCAGTCATTAAGAAGAAACATGGGGAAAAAGATCTGCTCACACCTATGATGAAAATTATAAGAGTGATTTCATGCCCTGGAATGCTGCAAAAACGGTTTCAACAGGTATATTTTTACCCCAACTGGCTTTAGCAATGGCATTGAAACAATTGGATCAGGTTGGATGTTGGCTGAGTAAACAAACCAAACAAACCAATGCTACATGCATTGCAATCAGTGATATGCTGACAGATGTTAACAGTGTTAGGCATGCTACCCTTCAAAATAGAGCAGCAATTGATTTTCTTTTACTGGCTTACAGACATGGTTGTGAAGAATTTGAAGGATTGTGTTGTATAAACCTGTCTGACCACTCCGAATCCATTCACAAAAGTATACAAGATTTGAAAGATTTGACAGCTCAAATTCAAGATGGTGGGTCATTATTTGATGATTGGCTCAACAAATTGAGCTTTGCATCTTGGGTAAGGAAACTTTGTAACACAGATTTTTGGGTGTTGATCTTTTTAGTGGTAATACTAATAGTCATACCTTACATACTTTGTTGTGTGCGACATATGATGGACAAAACTATCAAAGAAGTCTTTATCATATGAGAGAGAGGTAGAAAATGGAGTCGCAGAGAGTTCTCAGAATCTTACAAAGATAGTGGATGAAAGTATAGACATGGAAGAAGGTTTTGAATTAAGACCTTGGAACAGGTGAGACTTTTTCAAACAATGATTTGTAAATGCTATCAGATATGACTTATATCCTGTAAATGGACTGGAGTTTCACAACGTTAAAATTGTTGTGTTGTAACGTAGCAACACTTAATGCAAGCAAAAAAGATGCTTTAAGCAAGTAATAAGTAGATATATTATAGAGAAGCTATGAAACGCAAGGTAGTTAATAAATTATAAGGTTACAAAAGTTTCTTTTTAGTTGTACCGAGAGGGGGAATTGTGGGAATCCTTAAATCAGGGGGTTTTGGAAAAGCTGCAAAAAAGCAGGCCTCAGAGACAGCAAACTGCAAATGGAGCTAAGTGGAAAGCATAAGGCATGTCAGCAGAAAAGTTATATTGAATGTAGAAAGGAAGGTCAAATAGAACAATGGTCTGTGTATTAACACTTGGCTAGAATAACTCTCTAAGCTGCAGGAAAGTATATTCTAGCAAGATATTAGGAAGGTCTAAGCTTAATAATGGAGCTCTGTGCATTGTATTTTAAGGCTTACAAGTAGGTATACTATTTGAAATAAGCAAGCATTGTTTTAACCAAAGGTAATTGTACTTATAGTGGTTGGATAGAACTACTGTCAATATGTTTTTGCTTTTGTGATTGGTCAAAAAACTTTCAAAGTGTGTTGTAGCATCGCGTTCTCTGGCTTTTGCTGAGGACGTGAGCTGCTGGCATCTTCCCGTTGTCCCAACCTTGTAATGAGACTGATGCTTGGGAGGAAAAAATAATAATAAAGCAGGTCAAGACACGTTCCACAGCAGTCCCATCCTGTTTGTGTTTCTGTGTGTAAAACCCCTGGCCGGCATTATAAGTTCACAGTGACATTGAACATCTCATCCACATCAGTTAGCTGAAACTCATGACACTTTCCCTGCAAAATCAGTGAGGAATTATATGTGAACATTTAGTATCCTTGTAAACAAAGAAATTTTGTATCTGGTCTTCCAACTAAAGATTAATTGCTCCAGATATTTGCTTGAACCAATAACAGAAGTATTTGTCACAGCAAGAAAGAGTTTTCCACCATCCTGTACAGAAAATGTTTGGAAGTCAGCCTGATTTATCCTATTTTATCCAAAGACCTGGTATGCTCAAATCCATGCTTAAGTTGTTATTGGCATTTGTCACAAAGAATGAAATCTTCGATCTTTAGAATAGAAAATAATTGTTTTACTGGCCAAAGATTAAATTTCTATTTCCTTACAAATAAAAATTTAAAACGTTTTCATATTCCTGTCTCTATTATTAAATAATATTAGATTTTCTGAATATCTTTCATATCAATTGCTTTTTGAAACTGAGTTCAGCTTTTCAATCAATGAAATTGCATATTCTTTAGCTTTACACTTTGTATTTAACAGAGGTTTTTCTTACTTTAGATATTCTAATTATTTTTGCCTACTGAAGCTAATGCAGATTTGTACAGTATATGAAGATATTGCTCTCTGCTCTACAGACTTGCACCTCAACAACGAGGATGTTCTCCAGCAATACATCCATCAGAAGTTTAGAAACTTCTTTGCCCAAGAGTTGCTACAAGGTGCTAATACACAAAGAATTCCAATGCATAAGCTATTAAACAGGGAAGAATTTATTGGTTTTCTCTCCTGTTCCCTGGTATAATTAATCATGTAAATCTTTATCATAGTAATTTCCATATACTAGAATACATAATCTTTTATTTTTCCTTTTCTTAAAATAAGAATATTTTTGACCAATTTATGACAGCTTTTGGCTACAATCCACTCACTAACTTGGAAATAATGAGACCCTGGAAACATTTTATGCACCTTACTCCTTTTGATATTTCACTGTTTTGATATTTTTTAGATTTTAGTTAATGCCACTGCTTGTTTTCCTACCTTTTGTACAGTGAAGTTGAGTGTGTGTATACTGGTTTTGAGGCTTGAGGTACTGGGGGAGATGAAGCTCTGGAAATGACTGCTGAAAATTCAGAAAACTAATGGGTATTTAATCCAACATATTTTCATACTCTAATGTCTGTGTAAGAAAGCTTATGTTGAACAAATTGTGGCTATTGATATTTGTGTTCCCAACACAGTCAGAGCACCCACACTATCTAGCTCATTGCAGCTCATTACTGAAGGCTTTAGAATGCCTTCAGTATGAAAGGTGTTATTATAGTATCAAATTCTACTCTAGTCTGAATTTCAAATTCTTGATTAAAACAGCATTTTGGGCTAACAGGTTCTCTAATAACATCTCACCTATACACTTTACAGTGAATAATTCTAAATTATTTGTTACAGCTACAGAAGATTAGGGCTTAAAATAAGTCTTCTATTACTGCTTCAAATGATATGTTTGTTGCAACAGTGATTCCAATATTATAAAATATTACATTCTATCAGCTGCTGCTGTGAAAGAAGTTCCTAAACATCTGTGGGGAGTGGGAGCTATAAGACTGAGGTTAGCATCATACACTGATATCATTAGTTCTTTGAATATATAAGTGAATATTAGAACAAGAATTAGTTTTGTCATTCATAGCAGAAAGAAATAAAACTTTGGTTATATGAAACCAAACATGCACAGACTGTCTTAGAAGTAGGTATTCTGTGTAGTTACAAATTCAAGTGATCCTGGTCCTATCCATACTTTTGCTTCTGGGAGTCTAATCAGATGCACAGCCTTAACATATTAAGGCAAGCACAGAGATGGGTTTAAAATAATTAAAAATAAATTCTGGACATAGAAAGGCATGGTCTTTTTGTGCACTTTTTCCCATGATTTAACATCTCTTGCTGTGGATAGAAACAGTTCAGTACTGTTCAGGGAAGACTCCAGGGCTGCGTGGGACAGTGCCAGGGCTGAGTGGGGCAGCCTCAGGGCTGGCTTGTGGCCCTATCCTGCCACAGATTGCACCCCACTTGTAAAGCGTGGCCCCAATAGACAGTCATGGAATCATAGAAGGGTTTGGGTTGAAGAGATCTTCAAGATCATCTAATTCCAAGTCCCCTACCACGGTCTTCAGCTCTCCCCTATTGACAACACAAAGTCTTTTATTTCCAATTAAAGCCAGATTTGCAGTATTACATAGGCAGGGTGATGCACCTCACAGAGTCACTTTCCTCTGTGTAGGGGTAGCTGTCAGAAAATGCCTTGGTTACATTTTGGGATCTTCTCCATAAACAGGAAGGCCCACATCCTGGAATACAGAAGTAGGAAGTCACTGAACTTGGTTCAGAAGGGTTTGCTGCTCAAGCCAGTGAGTAGGCTGAGACAAAGCTTCAGAAAGGATTTCAGAAATTAGGTCAGACCTAGTTACCATCAGGGTATGCCAATCCCTCAAGTGATTCAACCATGCCTGTAAACTACTTCATCAAAATACATTTTTTTACATGTTTGCACACAGGAGAAATTCTTTCTACTATTCATATATTTGGAAATCAGCTGATTTCCAAATCAAATCAAATGTTAATATTTAAAAAAAAATAAGGGAGTTTTAAAGAAGATTCTTTTGCTTCTTAATTAACAGGTCACAGGATCCCAAAGAAAACAATTATAAAAGCTGCAGGCACGTGTGTGTGGGTGGCTGGCAGCCAGGAAACAGCTGCCCAGGGGAGGGCCCATGGTGGAAAGGCTGTGAAATTGCATCTACCCAGGTAAGTGCCAAATGCCTTAGGAGCAGATCTAGAGAAAAAAAAATCAGACATGCATTTAGCCTTGTAGCACAACCTAGTTCAGTAATCTTAGAAAATACTACAGTTAGCAGGAATGTATCAGAGAGGTTTTCCACTGCATCTGAAAGAAAAATAGCACTGACACTTGAAAATCTGTAAAAATTTATGGCAGTTCGTAATATTCCAAAATCAATTCTAATATACCTTGAATTATATTTATACTTTCAGAGGACTTTTAGAATTACTTAACCCTTTTAAACATTTTAGAGTCTCTGGAGAACTGGAAGATAGTTTTTTGCTGTGCATCTATGGCAATGAGACCAATTTGCTTCAAGGTTAACTGAGTAGTGAGAGAAAGAAACTGAGGACAAATTTTTAATATAATAATCAATGAAAGCAATAGCCTTCAGTCAAATAATAATAAAATAATAAAATCAATTAGGATTCAGGCAGAAATAGAATTCTGATTTTAGAAAGGAACAAACTAACTATTCTGTCACTTACATTGCCTCCATGATAAATTTAAAGTTAGAAATCATGGTTTCCCCCCAGTGATACCCAAGTAATTGTAGAGTATAATGTTTATTTAAGAAAAGTATAGAGCAAAATATTTTCAACATTAAAGAAAGTAAAAAAAAAGTAATAACTTTTTTTACAATCTCAGCCTCAGCTCTGATGACCTTGCTCTAAGCACCTCATAGACTTTCAGAGAACACAGCTTAATAGGAATGACAAATAAGTTAGTCCTGTTGAAATTCAAAGTTTTAAAATTAATATCTTTCAATACAAGATGAAACTTTGAAATGTACTTAGGTTTGCCACTCATTCACCGTAATTCTCTCTGTAATATATTCAGTTAGCATTTTCCATCTGTGATCTTCAATATGATGAATTAATCTATGAATTTGAATCAGGAGCAAGGAAACTATGTTCAAACAATAATTCAACCCAATCAGATCTACTTCATCTCTCATTTTTAAGTGGTAAGGAATTTTTTTCCTCTCCCTAACCACCTAAGTGCTGCATAGCAGTTAAATTGTCTATGATTCATGCTCCCCAGGCAGGTGCCATCTCCCAGTACTGACTGACACCTGTGCCGTGTCTTGCTCTGAATTTGCACCAAGTCTTGCTTTTATTTTGGTCTGAAATTCCAGTGTAGTCATGTACTGAAGGAAACAAGGCCAGATGCTCATTGTGCAGCCCATGCACAAAATACAGTCCATGACATGCCCAAAGGAATCAAAGTTGCTGCTCTAAGAAAACAGGGCAGGAACCAACAGTGAAATATGGTGATGGAGAGGGAAGTACTGTGATATGGAAGGAGGGAAGACACATAATGCATAAGCCACCAAAAAGAATATAATGAAATACTATGAAGAAAGAAAAACCATGACCTGAACAGTGATTGGTAAGGAGTCAATAAGCCTTAGAAACAAAGCCCGTAAGTAAATTGGTGAAGAAAATGAAGCTGAGGTAGAGAAGTTATTCCAGAACCAGAATAAGTTGGACAAAACTTATGCAAGAGAAAGCAGGAAAGCCTTTGGCTGTGAGAGGAAATTCTTTGGAGTCCACACAGAAGCCAAGATTCCAGACACGTGTTGTTCTGAACACCAGCATAGCCATTAGCTGTGCTGCTCCTTCAACGCATTTAATGTTAATGAGCACCTATCAGAACCATTACTGCTGTCAGTAATTTCAGTTCATAGGACAAACATCTGTTGGGTAAATATAATGGGTTCCCTACATGCTAATCTTGTAAGATAAAATTAATATATTTTTATAGTTTTAGTGCAGGTTCTGTGTGTACAAATTTTTATGTTATTTTAGTAAATGTTTTGCTTATGTCCTCAGCAATATAAACAGCTAGAAGTAAGTGAAACACAGAATGCTTAAATACATGCTTTTGAATTGTGCACAATTGACCAAACCCCTGTTGTTTCATGCTGAAACTTGTTCGAAGATCTGTGTAAAACTGCAGAAATGGAAGCACTGTATTTAATTCCTTAATAAAACATCAATTTAAAACCACTAATGAAAAAGACACTTTCCCAGTGGGTAATAGAATTCAATAATCTTTCAGGAAAGTGTGCGAATGAGCTACAACAATCTGTCACAAATTTCCTACATGTCCAGTGAACCCTCAAAGCTAAGCCTAGAGCTAACAAAATTACTTTGCTGTGGAACTTAGCTCTTACACTGCATTCATTAGCACACGTGGGTAACCTGGGAGAGATCCTACATTTTAGAATGCAATCAAGAGTCAAGGTTCCTGTGTCTGGACTCGCAGTCTTTGCCATTCTTACTTGCTTTTGTGATACCATTTTACATTTCATATCAGAGAGACAAGACTGAAATTCCCCAATACTGACAGGCAGCCCAGTATCAGATATCCCAAGAGTAAATGAGATGGGTAAGTGCCTGCACTGAAACTAAATGTAGAGGTTGATGGTGAAACAATATTAATGCAAGAAAGTGTATATGATGTATTTCAGGTAATCAGTCCTTCAAATCCAGATCATATCATGCTGATTTTCATCACTTATTGAGTAATTTCTAATGTTTTAAAACTTCTAAAACATCCTAATCTGTGTTTCATCCTGATCTGTTTTAGTCTTATGGTCCACATATATGATGAGGGCCTTGGTTGTATTTTCCCCTTCCTGTCCAGCTGTGGAGGGCAGTGACAGAGAGGCTTTGGTGGGTTTCTGACATCAGTCGGGGTCAACCCACTACAGGAATAAAATTATTACCAATTATTGATACTGATCTGGTTGGAGTGAACTATGGAAAGCAAAGAGCTGAAGATTATACTGTGCAGGAGGAAGTAGGGCAGGAATTGAATTGCTAGAGACATTTGAAATTTCAGAATATTCCCACTGTATATTACAGCAAACTAAAGCACTCTCAAAGCTTTTCCTGACAAAAGAAAGAGGGCAGAAGAGGAAGAAAAGACCAAAACTATAATTGTAGTTACTATTTGGATATTCACATAGGCTGTAGGGAACCTGCATTGTGGTTTTCAATCTTCTGTATTGAGAGCAGGAACTTTGAAGATATTTTTCCTTTCACAGGCACTACAAAGAATGCAGGTAAGAAAATCCTTTGTTTTGTTCATAATCAGTCTCTTGGCTGAACAGAAATTACCTCAGAACAGGAAAACGGCTCTTTGTAAAAATAAGAAAAAAGTGTATTCCAGTAGAATGTTTCAGTTTTTATAAACTTTTCCTTATTGAAAAAAATGTACAATCAGAAAATTCCTACTTACCTCTAGGAAAAAAATCTTTCTTCATACACTTGTTTCAGTTGCAAACTTTGTCACTATAATTAAATTATTTGTTTTGTATGATAAATCTCTTCAAGAAACTAGCCCTGTATTTGTATTTCTATTAAATATTCTATTTTCATGTTATCTTGAAAACACACTGCTTATATTAACAGCATTTACTTTTTGTACTGTTTGTTTTCAAGGCATAAGATTTTCTCGGTACAGATATCTATTATATTTTTAGTAAGTAATTCAAATGTTTGGTTATTAAATGAAACTGTTTCTCATTTCAATTTAGAAATTGTTAATTTCTCTGCTTCAGTGTTTTGAATCAATTTGCTTTATGCTGACACATTGTTTATTTTAATGCTCAACCTTAAAAAACAGGTTTCTACAACCATAAATCTGTAAACTAAAATATTTAGGAATGTAACCTATGTAACACCTATTCTTCTTCTAAACATGAATGCAAAATTCACACTTGTCAGGATCAAACACAGGCAGTCCAGTTGACAAGATGTGATATGACAACTGACTTACCTTACCAGCCACTTCAAGCTAGGATACTTGAAATATTAGTGGGGTAAGAATGCCTAGACTTAAAAGCAGAGATAAAGTTATTAACGTAAATTTCGACCTTTATTCTTTTACAAGGTAAGCACAACTCCAAATTGTCAAATTACTGTCTGATGTTGATGTATGAAGAGAGCCACGTTTTTTTCCTAGGCTTTTTTCTTTAGTCATTCAGCTATTTGCAAGATACTTTCCACTTAACAAAATTTTGTTTTGTTGATTTTCAGGAATTGTTGTCTTTTTTTTAAAACACTCAGTTATATGCTAAATAATATATGTGGCACAGTTTTCTCTACACTATACTAATAAAGATTAGAGGGAAATAGAACTCCTGTGATTAAATTTGCCTGTAAGAGAATAATGTATTATAAATCAGCAGCAATAATGGCCTGTTACAATTAAAATTCAAGAATTAAATGACCACTTTGTGACAAAATGTCTCAAAAACCATGAAAAGTAATCTCATTAGGAAGTATAAACTTAAAAAAAAAGAGTAGAGCTGCATATGCCAAAGATTTCACCATGATTCTGAAGTCAAAAAATGAAAGCAGTTACAAAAATGGAATTTCATACCAAGTCATTCACAAATTTAAAGGGTTAGATATATTGTCATGTATTAACATCATTTGTATTAATTCCTGTTGTCAAATATAAATAAATGTTAGTAGTCATTTAAGTCTTATGCTAATATTTTAACTCAATCCCTGTGCCTTAAAAAACTCTTTATTAAAAAAACCCTAATCAAGTCACTTTGGCCTAATTTACAAATAATAATAAGAGCAGATAAGATTGTAAACAGGTGTCATCTGTCTGCAGGATGGGAGATCACACTATCACACATATGAAGATGCAGCTTATTTTCCTTTAGGAACTGTGCGTGATTTACCCTTTTATGATAAACAGCACATAGGTCTTGGGCTCTCTGCTTGCCAGATGCCATCTAGAGTTCAAGAACTAAATCAGAGATAATTATTTGGGAGAAAGCAAAAAAGGAGTAAGCTAAGAACCAAGATAAAGCTTCATACAGAAAAAGGACATTTCTGTACATCTATGTGCAGTTATTCAGCTGTTATGGCCACCATGTATGACAAAAATCTTAATACTAAGACATCCCAAGGACTAAAACTCTGAATCTATGAAAAACAGGTAGTGATGAGAGAGAGCAGATGGTGGGGAGTTCAGAGGGCTCAGAGAAGAGACTCCCATTATGTGTCAGAAAATGCACTGTACTCCTATCCACAGCAACTTTAGTCTTTTCACATCATCTTCATTTCTGTAGAGTAAAAAAATACTGGGATTTTAAAAGGTTTTTAATGTTTTTGATCAAGTATTTGCTTTTAAATGAGAACATTCATAATTGCCAAATAAGTACTTTGTATTCTATATCCAGACTTTTTAATCTGGATATAAAGGACAAGTCCCATACTGTATTTAAATGTAGGGTTACTCAAATTTGTATAATAAGTTATGTTTATATATTATCTACTATGATTTATAAATTATTTACCATGAGAATTGCTCTTCTTGGCAACAATATTCATTTATTGGTGTACTAAAATAGCTCAGTGTAAAATAAATCACTCAGTGCAAAATACAACCATAAATAGGTTAAATATTACTCAATTTAAATAAACTAGTCCCATATTTCCCACTCTCTAAATCAATTTTTTCCCTTTGTATTTAAATAACGTGTAATTTTTCTCTACAATATATTCTAACCTGGTGTTCACTTGAGTAATTTTTTCTTTTACGGTCAGTTTCAGTGAAATCTTAGTGCTCTACAGATCCTCTTGATTTTTCAGGTGAATATTATAGTAAATGCCAAAAATTCTTTATGAGGTTTTAGTCGCAGCAATAATAATCAGCAGCAAATCGAAGATAATCCAGGAAATTCTTACCAATGATCTGCTCTCCCTTGAAGGTTTTGGACAAAAGGTGAAATAGTGGTTGGGACAGTGTCTTCCTGTCTAATATGCCCCTTTAATTTTCTGTCTTAACTTCTCTTGTCAAATGTAGAAGCTGTTAGACTAGTCAGATAGATTCAGGTGAATTTAATTTAGTTTATCTTACGTGTTTTATACAAAGAATCTCAACTGGTGCCTGAATTTAACAGTTACTTACAGTAACTTTGTGAATTTCTGTTAAAAAGAAGTAAAGCTCAAATCTCAGCCAATGAAAATTTATGTGTCTCAGTAAGTACTGAATATTTCAAAACCAGATTATGTGCTTTCTCTGAGACAGAAAAGTTTTACCAATCCAAGATGAAAGAAATGGAAGTCTGTGAAGAAAGTGTTTAGTTTTTGAAGACTAACTGCAAACAAATATTCCTGGAAATTGTGTTTATTGCTTTATTTAATGAAATTCATCCTAATTGTTTTCCTATATTTGCCCCTTTTTAACATTTTAAAACATGAACAATAAATACAGCAATCATAAGGGCTTATTCTGGAAAACACTGTATCTTCATTATTGTAAGGAGCACTAAATAACCTAAATATGAAATGTAATGCAGACAGTTCCAAGTTAGCATAAATTATAAAATCAAGGCTAATGTTCTAGCAAATATATTCAATGAAAACCAAAACACATTAATGTGCTTATCAATCAGTATCAACTAACTAGACAGTCACTTTCTAGAAAGTTTCCAGTAGTGCTTATGTAAAATTTTGATAACAAATGGCTAAGTCTAAAGTTAAATTTTTCTTTTAAATTTCAGGAATAATCTTTCTGAGAAATTATGCACAAAAACAGTTGCTGTTGCAAGAAGGTGTTTGTATTATTTCTTAAATCCTCAAGATAAAAGCTTCATTCATAAATTGTTTGAACAGTTCTTGAATGAATGTAGTTTAAAGTGAATTAATCTGTCACAAAAAAAACCCATGTGGAATTTACAAGCTAATACCATTTAAAGAATTTGACTTAGCTCTCCTTGGAAGCAGAGCCATCCCTCATAGGCACACATTCCCATTTTTATATTAAATATTCAATTTTAAGTGTGATAGACTCAAGGAAGATCAGGAACTGAAAGAAGGAAAACGATTGTGATTCCAAGTGCTCCTTGGATTTAGAAATGACATTTTAAAATTAGGCTGTGACTGTAGAACAACAGTTGAGCTAAAGCACGGAGTGAAAGGTTTTGCTGGGAAAGTCTATCAATTTGAATGGCTAAGTGGTTCCACCTGTTGGAAGAAAAGGAGCTAGGAAATGCTTGAATTAATACGTGAATGCAGACAATAAGCCTTTACCCTTATTGCCTGGCTAAAAAAGGTCTATAATTTCCCCCTAACCTTAACAATAAATGTGGCTCACATAAACTATGAGAAACATACAAAAGATTTTCCCATTTTCACAGATCAGTAGAAGCCCTGCTTTTTCAGTACCTCTTATGTACCACCACAATGGGCAAAATAGTTTTTTTCAGGCCTGTACTGTTTTCCATGATTTTTAAGGGTACCATATACACTCCAGATTGGAGCGAAGGCTTTTTACGTATGAAAAGAGCAACACTTTTCATCTTCCTGGCATATGCAGAACAAGAAGGAAATAAGTAAACAAAAAGTATTTACATATTATGAAAATGTTGTAATCTTATGCATCCCAAAAGATCTGAGAAAAAGATGGGCATATTTTGGATAAGTCTTTACATGAACAGGTGTTAGCTGCTCAGATATTTGGGTTTGGAAGGTGGTAAGTCTGGTTATTGGTTAATGAAAGTATATAAATGTCATAGATTACATCTGAATTCTTACAACTTTAGTATTCCACCAGGGCTTCAACAAGCAAGGTTTTTAATGTGCAAAGATTTTATCAGGAGTATCCTTTCAGTATCTCATAATTTAAAAGCACAATTGGTTTCATGGGCTGGATGAAAGATGGTCGTTCCAGCTAGTGAGGAGGAAACATTGAAGAGTGGGCTGGTGGAATTTAGTCTTTTCTGAAATAATGGCATTCAGCAAACTACACTACAAAACTACTGTTAGAGTCCAGAAGAGTGGAATAGGTGAAGATACTGAAATGTTTTTCAAAAATAAGGAAATAGTTGATGTTATGAATATGCAGAACTCAGTTAAATTACTAACTTTTGTCCTGTCTCCCAGAGACAATCTTCTGGTTAATGCCTGTCACTGCAAAAGATTTCTGCAGGTATGTTAACCTGGAATTAGGATTTCTAGTTACTGCCACTTGCTGAAAGAGGCTCCCTGGGAAGCAAATATCTGAATTCCCAATTTCAAGTGGCATCAGCTAGCTAAAACATTTCAGGTTGCTTACAGAGAACTCAGATCTGTATTGCAAACCTTACATAGAAAGACCTTCTGCCTGGATGTTGTTTTTACTGACCAAAATTTTGATGAGAATACCCAAGCTGCCCTCTTCTAGAGATCTCCCTCATATTTTCAACCTGACCCCACAAGGAGATGCTGAAATTCATTAACTCAAAAATTAACACAAAGTACATGTTTTAGCACTGCAATGGGACTATTGTCTGCAATATGGGAATATTGCAATGGGAATATTGTCTGGCAATGCGTTGGCAATGTAGCACATCATTTTGGAATGACCAGACATCCTGCAAACTGTATACAAAAGGCCTCTTCTCAAATAGTAGTGAACCCTGAACTCAAAAAATATCAAGTACTTCAGTAAGTCAGGGTGGTTTTTTTTGTTGCTGGGGTTTGTTTTGTTTTTAATTTTTAATCAAACAATCTTCTAGATAGAAATCAAACCGATTAAATTATGGGCTAATTAAATAAATAAAGTTCCGTTAAATAACAAAAACAAAAAAAGAAAACATAAATTACTTTAAGGTAAATCTGTCAGTCTTTCACTGAAGGGTGCCACTGGAATGTGTGGCATTTTTAGCACCATGTTTGATTCTGTATTCATGTTTATATTTTTTGTCCCCAGGAGACAGAAGTTTCCCTACTCTAAGCAAAACAGTAACTAAATCAGTATTCTTGCAACCTATCAAACACAAAAGGTGCTAATGTTTAAGGCGAAGGGAAGACTTTGAAAAAGAAGGGGGGTAAAAATTAATTCTACCTTTTCTGCTTGGGTTTTTTCTTCCATCCAATGTCCTCCATTTTTAATGCACAGTTAAAGGCTTCCCACTGCTATTTATGCCTGGACCACATGTTTCCTTAATGCACTCAAATCAGCAGGGTTTGGCACTGCATTAGACAGTTCATAAAAATACTAGTTCAACGGTAGGCATTTAGGGTGACCAGTCTAGATCCCATGACCTGAGTGTTATTTCACTTCCATAAAAACCGAAATGGCTATAATTATGAAGAATAAACTTGATTGTAGATCAAGCTGGTGGAAGTGAAGGAAAAGAGACTTCAAAGAAAAGCCTCAAGTGTATTTGGAACATGAGTGTTAGAGTGAGGGAAAAAGGGACAATGAAGAGTAAGGAGTGTAGACCATAATTTCTGGAGTTAAAGGAATGCAAATGATATTAAATACAGAGAAGGAAGAGGTAACTTGTCTATTGATAGATTAGAATAGGAAGAGCAGGTGAAAAATCATCTCACACAAAGAAGTGAATGAGTGGTGTATAGAGGAACAGAGACAAGAAGAGGAGAAGGTGAAGTGGTAGATGGCTTGGAGATTAAACAGACAGGTTAGCTAGATAAATAATTGTTGAGTTAAAAGCTCTCTGAATTTTGAATTTTAATTCAACCTTCACATCTAGCCTCTCACAAAACTATTATCCATAGGTATGTATTCACATCTGGAAGAAAAGAGTCCTGAAACACAGTTACAAGTCTTTTACGTTTGTCTCATAAAGTTTTCTGGCTGCAAAGCTGGAGCTTTCTGGTTCCTTTAACTTCCTCTCATTGCTACAGATATTAGACTCTGTCTAACAGCTGACATGCCATGGAATTGAGGTACTATTGCCACTCCAGGAGGTGAGGAGAAAAAGGAGCTCCTCCTCCTTCTGGAATGAACTTTTCATTCACATCTCTTATAGTAGCAGCCTCAGGCCTCTATCATTTAACTTTTCATGAAGAAAACACTTTGACATTGGCACATTACAGTGCCAAGACTTGGAATAAAGTATTCTTTGACATGACTGAATGCCAAAGTATCCTTCGACATTCAGTCTATGGGGGTAGTGTCCCACACATAAAACCACGCTGAGGGAGAATCCCAACCTTTTACATAAACAGCACTAGATCTCAAACATTTTATCCACTAAATCTGAAATTATTTTTTACATACTTTCACAAGCTGAAACTGAATGTAGACCCTGACCAGTCTGTCCCCAGTGCATATTTCCTGGTAAAATGAGGAACTTGCTTGTATAAAGACAGCTTTATCTGAAAAGAACATGATAGCTAAGTTAATTCTGAATCTTGAAGAAGGGTTGAGAGGTTGAAAAGTCAAAGGTTTCTTTATATGAAGTTCAGGAAGGTAGAAAAAATATTAATGATGGAATAGAATAAAGGGTTTTGTACCTGGTGAGGCTGATACAGATCCAGAGCCAAGAGTCTAATAATCTCCTTGCTCATTCACTCCACTGTCTCTGCTTGGAGGCTTACAATTATCAGTAAATAGTAGGTTCATTAGAGCTGGGTATGTAAAGAACTGACTAAGATCTATGGTCCTCAATGTTTTCATAGTGTACTTAATGTTTTTTTCATACACTTTAAAAGCTTTTGCAGCTCAAACATTTCATTATCCATAGTGATCTGCAATCCAGATGATAAGAGAGTTAAATATTTGATATTTTAAAACAGACAGTTAAACCCAGTCTTTTTATCCTAGATAAAGCAGAAATCTAACTTTTAAGGAAACTAGCATTCACAACAGGAATGCAAAGTATTACAGTAATATAATTCTTGCTTCAAATACACACCTTCCTTTGGGATTCTGCCCACGTAAATACCACCACATTTTCTTTTTTAAGATTTCACCTTGCATGTGAAGTGGATATTAAGAGAGACTGCTGAATTTACAAAAAATTATTGAAAATCTTATTTGACTGAGGCCCAGCTGTCATACAGTCTTTTTTTTGCCCCACTATACAGGAGTTGGGACTTCTGTTCCTGTCTTTACCTTGGTTCACAGCCTTCCACTAATTCTGAACATGTGCATATTTTCTATGCTTTTTGAAATCATCAAGCTGGCAAGTGTCTCATCCAATTTGCTGGAGCAAACCAAGGTGTTGGCATGGCTTTCTTGAATGGTAAATATCATCACTGACTATGTAACAGCTGAGAATGTTGCCTCTAGCATCTGCCCACATGCTGCAGGATTATCTGGCATATCCACAACCTGTCTGCTAGCAGGAAAATAAATTAAAACAAACAATAAACAAGCAAAAAACCCCAAAGAATCAAAAATAATACAGACACAAAACCAAGTATTCAACTCGAACTGAAGTTGTCTTTCTTTAACAAATACAGAAATATGACCATATCTGCTTCAAAAAGTAAAGTTAACAATGAGATCACTTATGCAGCCCACACACTGCCTCCTGCAAAGCAGCAAACATGATACAGAAGAAGAAATTATGTCAAATTTCATGTGGTTACTGTTGCTTGGGAAACCACTTCCTTGGTAACTATAATGCATTCTCAGCACGGCTCAGTATCAATTTCTCTCTGGCTCTGAGAGGCACAAACCTGCAGTATAGTGTGAAATGAGAACAAGAAAAACATAAAACTAATAACAAGAAAGTCAACCTGAAGAAAGAAAGGTGTGAATGAGCAAAAGATTTCTTGTTGCTGTTGTTTCAAATGTGTCTAAATTAAAAATAACATTATCAGAAATCTATCTGGAAGCTGTTTTTAATATGGTTTGGAGGAGAAATCATCGATATATGTCAGAAAGTGTGTCTTGAATCATAAGTGTGAGGTTGGAGATAGATTCTTGTGTGGCTCTGGAGAATTGGCACTTAGCCTGCTATGGAAAGTTGGCTGTCACTGGTGGTTTCTCTGTTCCAGTTTGTCCGGGCATTTGTTGCTGAATCCACACTGTAGAATGGAGTTTAAGAAAAGATCTGTTAAGAATAACTCACTACTATTTTAAACATAATTTCTAAAGAAAATTGTAAAAAGAAGCCATAAACCTTAGAATCCTTTCCCATACTGCTCCAGAAGAGGGGCTCAGGGATATTGCTGCTAAACCAGCAACAGTTTCCTTACTGCTATAACACAGTGATCTTTCTTTTAGAAGTACTGATTTGAACTCTTTGCATAGAATGCAAAATTTGGTTTATTCATTGTTTCACACCAAAATCTTGTCTTCTGCTTACCTGGACCTCCAACTTCTCTTTGACAACAGGCATGTAAGCTGCTCAGCAGTTTTTGTTCATGGACTACATACAGGAAATTTAATTTTTACATGAAACAAATAGAAGAAATGTTCTAGTTATAGCACCAGTAATTTTTTTCTAGTTTATCTTTTTCTGGGCCTTATATCAGAATCATTATTGTGTCATTTCAGTAGCCCAAATTAAGTAATAGGATAAAAGAGAGAGGAAACACTGAGAATTATTGTCACATTAAGTGTCCTATCACTGTTCTTAGAGGCAAAGCAGACTCACCAGCCTGTACAGTCCATAAAAATGTGTGCACTGGAGGTTTCATTTCACACAGCTGGAAGTGATTAGGGTGGCAAAAAGGAGGCATCATAACCTCTCTACTTCTTTCATTTACATTAAGTGGCTTAAGAAAGCAAGAAAAATAAATAAGGATACTAGAGAAATCATTTAAACCACCCTCTTTCTCAGTGCAATAAACTACTCCTTTTAACGTATGTCTGTTTAAATATATAGATTTCTATCTGTACATAAACATACACACTCTTGCCTTTTCAAGGACAGAAATAAATTAGTTTTCTACTTTTTTGCAGAAAAAAAATAACTGGTTAAAGTTATTTCATTCTTACAGAAGGAGCATCAGCAAAAAACATTAATAGTGTCATTTTAACACCTTTAGTTCAAGCATGCCTTCCACTCACACTCTGAATGGCAGAGGATATACATAAAACACAAAGCCAAAGTCAACAACAAAGTGAATTGGGATCACTCAGGTTTTCTGTTTGTTTTGGATTTTTTTACGGAAGTTTACAACAGCTACATAATCCAGAAATGCACATATAATACTTCATTCTGCCCTGTCAGCATTGCTGTACTATGAATTTAAATACTTCAGTCAGACTAATTCCTTAGTTTAGATGAGAGAAAAATTCTTGAGTATATCTTGTTTATGTATAAAAGTTTACCACTGTGATTTAATACCTTGTCTCAGTTTGAAAGACAGGTATTTGCTATGAAAAGGCAAGAGTCCCTTCCCTAAGATGGAGAGTGCAACTCCCTCCCAGTTATAATTTTGGAATCAGGGCCTTTTAGACAAAAGATATTGGGGTAGGAATAACAGTTCTTTACTAATATAACAAGGCAAACAAAAGAACTAACAACAGCTATAAAAATTGACACCAGAACAGAGCAGTACAGCTCAGTCCCAGTCCCTTTTGGCCGCAGGCTCCCTCTCCCTGCGCTCCGTTCCCGGTGCTGTGGGCAGGGCAGGTCCCGTGGAGCTGAAGAGGGCTGGGCTGATGGCAGCGGTGCCCAGGGCTGAGAGGGATGGAGGAGCGACTCCCCCTCACGGTGCCGGCCGTGCTGCTCGGCAGGAGGCAGCAGGATGGAGCGGGAAGGCAGCAGTGCCATGTCTGACAGCAGGGAACGTGGCTCCCGGCGCTGGGATTGTGGGGAGGGTGTTAGGTAGGAGCACCGGCCCCCTTCCTCTGACTCCATGAGCGAGTAGAGAGCCAGAGAGCCGAGCTCTGCCCCACCTTTCCTTTTTGGTTGTTCCCCTTTTTTCCCCACCCCCTTCAAGAGAAACTGTTGCTAGCTAGGGTGTAGCCAAAAATACTTAGCATAACAATGGGAAAAATTCCACAGAAAGAAAAAAGGGAAAAATTCAACCCCCCACATACCTAAATTTATATCTTGTAGAATAATGACTTATTATTAAGACAATAATGTATTAATAATGTATATGCTTTCCTAAGCAAAAACCTTGCTTCTGTGCCTAGAGTTTATTGAATATTTTACCATTGAAGTCACAATAAAAAAAAATTAAGTCAAATATTAAACAAATATGAAATTGGGCCTCCAATGCATAGGATGTTAGTCTCACACCTTGTGGCCTATTTCAGTTAGCACCATGCAAAACCAATAAAACCCAGGGGGAGTTCAGAGTTTCATATTATCAATTCCTATCTCAATAAAGTGGCCTACTACAAAATCAGGTCCCAGATTTTGCTGAGCCGTTGTCCCTCAGGGTCAGTGTGTGAGAACCACTACTACAGCCTGATCCATGGGTTGTGAAATGTGGAACATAATCATGCCCTGTGCTGTCTGGTACTGAGGCGATTGCATCTCAATATGCAGTGATTTGAAAATCTATGTTTAGACAAGTATTTAATCCTACCTTCTCTATGTAGCTCCTAATGTCTTCCATTCTGCTGTTTGAATGAAAAAATTATGTTCTGCAGACTGCAAAAATTCGTATAAGATAAACCAAATCAAGACATTTTCTTTGAAGTCTCTATACACTAATATTTACCTTCCTGTCTCCAAATAGGAACTAAATGAGAAACTGCCAATTTAATTTGGACTCCCTTCTGATTTCCTTACAGCACACCTGTTACAATCTGGTTTAAACACAGAAGAGGAGAGGAAACTAAGTGTCTGCTAATGAAAGGATCAAACCCAGAAAGGTTTGAAATATACCCAAAAAAGTATGATTAAAACCAAACTAGGTTAGATGTTGGTGCCAAAAAATTGATATATTTTATTTAATAGTAAAAGAGACAAAGAGGAAGGAAGGAAGGAAGGAAGGAAGGAAGGAAGGA
>VXBI01013791.1:340884-433206 GCA_013397375.1 Toxostoma redivivum
GGACGGTGGGTGCGCGAACTAAGCCTCTCATTTAGAATTTCAAAGGTTTATTAGACCTTAACAAAAAATACACCAAAAGACTGAATAAGGAAAAAGGGCAGCTCTGAGAGTCCCTATGACTGGCAGCTATGTGCTCCTTTACAAAACAGATGCTTTGCTTTTTATAGTCTTAGCGCCTCCCAAAGTCTTTTCAGTCAACTCTTTCTCTGCCATCCACTGGTAGATATTACTTTCTTATATATTGATTGGAGGTTAGGAGTCATTATGCCACGCCTCCTAGTAACAAGCCAGCCCTTCCCAAATGCCCCAATTACCAAGGCTATACAAGGGGGAGGGGAAAGAGGACTATGGGAAGACATAACAACATAACTATAAATCAAAAAAAAACCCCTTCTCTTAAGATACACATAATATTCATCTCTTAATTGTGAGGGCTAACCATCACATCACCCACCTATAACAGGGGGGACAGGGGCAGAGTGGCAGGGGTAGGTGGAAGCATATCACCCATCTAAGGGTCCCAACCATGTCTTGTTGCTCCCCCTATCTGGCCTTGGTGGTGAGGGTCCCCCATCCCTGCCATGCCACGCTGCAGAGTATAGAATTCAGTGGATTCACTGCAGAGTATAGAACTTAGCAGATTCATGCAGACTTTGGGCAGGTGGGAACGCCCGGGTGCCTCCCTTGCAGTGGGCCAGTTTGACACTGCCCCTTGCAACACTGAGGGTCTGTTGCATCATCTCTGGCGCTTTGGTGCAGGGTCTGGGGACCCATTTGGGGGGACCTTTGATGGGCCATGACACCCCCTCTTCTATCCTTCACATGGATGCAGCTTTTTCCCTGGGTGAAGGGGCCCTCAACCGAGCTTCACAGTGGAGGATGGGTGTTCACTGCCTCCCCCAACCCTTTGGTGTGAGGGTCTGTTCAAGCCTGGCAGCTGATAACCTCAGAGCTGTGGTGTCCACCCTGAAGATGCTAAGCTTGATCCCTCTGTGAATGTATTTTACTTCCCCTAGCCCTGGGTTTGCCTCATCTCCATCAATGAGCAGTTCAGTTCAGAAGCCTATTCAGGGTGTGGTGGTTTCTCTGCAGCTTCTGTAATGCAGTTTTGCTATAATAGGCAAAACTGATTCATGGAGATGTTTAAGTCATAAATTATAATATTTCAGTCTCCGACAACATCAAATAACAACTTTCTTCAAGAAGAGCCCATTTAGTCAGGAAGGGAAGAATTTCAGCAAATACTTTAGACAAAGAAAACGTTGGGGAAAAAAGAAGCCTGATTTTTTTAAAAGACTTTTTTATTATCTCATAGGATCAGTGTCACTCTGTCATTCTGCCTTTAAATACATAAATAGTGCTGCTTCTTGCATATTGTTGCCCTGATTCTAGGAAAACATCTAGCTTTTTAAAAGTCAGAGTTTGTACATTTGATTTCTCAGAGGATTCAGTTATGTCTACAGTCTATGGGATTGAATTGAGATAATTATTTTTGCCTTTCAGGCATTCATTTGCAGGCACATGAGGTTTTCTGTGATTTTTTAAAGTATGTTTGCCATTCATCTGAGGGAGGAATTCTTTTTACATGGAATGTGTAACAAACTTTCATTTATCTTTTGCCATGTTGCAGATCGAGGCAATGACTTGTTACCTCAGTGTGCAAGATAGTGGATTTTTTAAAGTACATTGTGATTAAACCTATTTCAAGTACAGTTTCATTACAGAATTTTGTCAGTGTTTGTCTGTGAAGTGTTCCAAAGCATTCTCAGAAAGCTTTATGGCTCTTCAATGTTAGAATACATGGATAAATTTACAAAAGAAATGTTTTCAATATATGAGGTTCCTGTGAACAATTTTTGCACAGACGAACAATTAAGAAGTGTTATTCAGAGCTGGAATAACAGGGACTTGTAGTCAGACCAAGAATTTACACAAAACAGGAACAAATATCCATCTCTCCTGTAGCTTTGGTTGAAGTCCTAATCACTGGGGTATTGGTATTCTGTGCCATTTCCCATACTTCTTTAAATATGCATCAAACTAATGAAGGGTGTTTTGGAACATTGCCCATGACGTTAATGAATCAGGAAGAACAACCTCTCAAACTCTGGGCTCCCAGCAGCCAGTCCATTGTTGCTCTCTGATGTTTTCACAAACTTAATTTGCATGGTCTTAATTTGTTTCAGTTCAGAATAAAGAATAAATGCCAAACCTAAAATAAAATGTCTAATTTTAATGGAGCATCCATTTTTCAGGCAGGCTTCCCTGTGGATGGAGCAGAAAGTGCTCCCAAAACAGACAATCTCCCTGAATCCCTAGAAAGGCCCCCATGGAGAATAATTTCATAGAGATAAGAAACTGCTGGCTAGGTGACGATTTAGAAATGGAATGCAGACCCTCCTGTCATCTTTTTGTAATACTACTGGTCCATTTTCTCTTAGCATCAATAGGATGACTTTGAATGTAAAATCCCTTAGGGATTGGTTAGGTTTAGAATCCCTTTAGTAATTGGTGCAAATTGTAAAACCCCTAAAAGATATATAAACCTCTGGAAACTTTTAAACAGTGGATACATTAGTAGGATACCTTTGTAGCTAATAAACTGCAGGTTTGTGCTTGCAGTGCGTCTCGGTCTCTTCATTCTGCCGGTTCATGGAGCTTGGCAGGCCAACGAACAATCTGAGCACGGCCAGCCGGTTCTGGGACGCTGAGGGCTGTGAAGGCAGCCTGGGGACCCCTGGCCCCCCCGAACCACAGCAACAATTCCCTACCATTTCTGAAGACTTTTCCTATGGCCCAGAGGACTCACATTGTCATAGTCAAACTCCAAACACAATCTCATGGAATATAGCTCTCCTCCAAACCAGTATAAATGGGCAATTTGTCTAAACTCTGGTTAAACCTTTCCCAGGGGCTGCAGGGAGCCCAAGCACAGTCAGCTCCAGATTGATTTGCAGAGGAGCACACTGGACCATTAAGGCCAAAACAAGACCTGGTATTTCCAGACATCATTCTAAACCCCAGACAAGGAGCACAGGTGGCACCTTTAAGGAATTAAGAAGAGTATCAAGGGAAGTCCAGAGAACACTAGTGGGCAGTGGGAGCAGCTATCACAGTGGTAAAGAAGGGAAATTCCAAGGAAATATTTAGAGTCTTAATAAGACTTATAATCTCCAGTCCATGGCCTCACTTCTGATACTTGTACTTCACCCCCACAGCGTATCTCTTCTCTCATCTCCCCAGTAAAATGAATTTTTGTATTGTAGCAACTCTGTTGCCCCTTAATTCCCTTTGGATTTCTTCCCACTTACAGTGTATGTTTTATCTCCCTTAAGGGAGATAAAGGGTAAGTTTAAGGGGAGGAAAATGTAGTTGCTGTCATATCCATTTTTCATCCACCACTCTATTATTATCATAACCCCCATGACTATTAGTAAGTAAAAGTAACTAGTTTTTCTGCTGTCACTCACTGAAGTGCAACTGAACTCATGTTACTTTTAGCAGACAAGTTTTCAAAAAATACTAGCAAGAGATTAGCTTAAAGCAATAAAAAAATAAAGTTTCTGCCTTAATGAATAACAATTGACACCCCAGCTGGCACAACACCCCCTGGACTGAGCCACCTGACCATTTCAACCTCCTCTCTCCTAATCACCAGGATATTCATGTGACCACAGTCTCAAAGATCTCTTGAATACATATTTGTGTCCTACAATTTCATATGCAGAGTGGCTCAGACCATCACAAATGATAAAATAATTTTCTAAAGCAAATACTTTAAAGCTAATGAAAATAAGGAGGCAGCTAAAATGTTGTGTCTAGCATAAGGTTATTTGCTTTTTGTTTTCAGCTTCCCAAATAATAGTGGTCCTATAACTGACATTGTTTATGATACTTCTGTTAACAATTCTAATACAACCATATGCTGAGTGTACAGCCAAGAGTCAGAGATCTTTCTTCTCATGTTTTAAGATTTTAGTGGCATGATTAGTCAGGTAAAGAGAGAAAAGAAAGGGAGATACAACAGAGATCAATAAAATTATGAATATTATGAGAAAACTTAACAGCAATATTTACTCTTTGTTGCAACAAGATGACAAATTCAGACCACAATTAGAAGCAACTTCACACAAACTGAACTATGGAGATTATTGCTAGTACATGGCATCAATCCTGTTTATATGGATTCAAAAAGTACATTTATGAATTTATGGAACGAAAATTGGGAAAAGTACAGCTTTTCCCTTACTATCCTTAAAAAGTGTCAAGTCTGTGATAATGTATTGACAGACGAGGGACCTGAGAGGTAGCCAAGATAGCAGTTATTAAGATGGAGGACAGCAGCTGCCTGAAAAATCAAGTAAAAATTGATTCTTTCATGCAGCTCCTGCCAAAACAAGAGCAAACCACTAAGCAATAGGTCGCTTGTATGAAAAAACTAGCTTGAAATTTAAAGCCTAAATCCCCAGAAAATGCACAGTGCTTAAGGATCTGATTCACACTTTTGCAGATAAGTAAGCTGTTGTTTCATGTAATGGAACTAAATGCTTGAACTCAGAGTTTTTTCTTAAATGTAGCTTATTTCTTCAAATAATATAAATTGTTCTAGGTACTTCATTTTCTTAACATTGGGATGACAATCAATTCAGACTTCCACAAAATTGAGTAAAGAGATAGTCTAGTGAAAAATAAAAGTTTTCTCTCAATTATTGCTCTTATGCCACAGTAACGTGAAACTGAACATACAAAACATACCCATAATGTTAGGTAGTACTTGTATGAATAATGAACTTAAGTTGCTTGTATTGAACTTGAAGTAATTCCGGTTGCCCTCAATTTTCTATACCTTTATCAATGAAATGAAAAAGATAAATGGGGCAAAATGAACAATTTGATTTTGGAGCAATAGTTTATGAACAGACCACTCTTTTTTTTTTTCTCATTTGTTTTTTGTTTTTTAAGAGGACTTTTTGATCACTGTGTGCTGTTTAAACACAGCCATCATATGCCAAGAGAGACTTTCCCCTGTAGCTGTTGCCTTAAGCCTTGCTAGTACTGCCCAACATACAACTGGTGTCACAGTTTCAAGGTCACACAGCAGACCTGCACTCAGCTGATTGTCCCCAGGTCTCTCAGGCCACCAATGATGATTTCCAATGGTAGGAAACTACTACTCCCAGCAAAAGTGTGAATATGAACCCAAAATTCATATTCTCATTCACTTTTATGGTACTGAAAAAGGTCCTTTTTAATATTCTTCTGAACTGTTTTAAATACCTTCTGTGGAATAATCAGATCTAGTCAAGAAATTCTGGTGTTTCCAAGTCTGACAAGACTTCTAATTAGATTGTTGAACTGTTTTCCTATCCAGGAGTAGCCCAAACAAGAACAAACACCAGGCAGTTTACATTAACCTTTACCATTCAAAAGCTAACCCATGAACGCTCTGGTTCTTCATTAAAACCAGCTTTAAAAAACTTTTTTTATCATTTACGAACCTCCAGGTTATGCATGAACTTTCCTGAGATTGAACTGATCAAGTAGAGCTTATTAGCTTCCAGATTCCACACAGCCTACAAGGTTCAAATTTTAAAGCCTCCAAACTTCTTGCCCCAGACTCCTGACATTTTCACTAACTTCATTTGAAATGGCGATATGTATGTACATTTCTTTGACCCCCACTTGTGTGTATCTTCTCCCTAAAATACTCTTAAGTCAAAAGAAATTTGCAAACACCATTGCATAAACAGGGTTTTTTTTTTATGCAAGCACAGAAGGACAAGTTTAGCAAATTACCTGAGCAAGAAAAGTATTTGTTAGAGAATATGTCTTAGTGTTTACTTTAGTACAACTTCAAGTCTTTACATGAACAAGCCTTATTTAGCCCTTGCACTTTGAAAATGTGTTTTAAATTCAATTGAATGCAACTCTTCCTGTGCATTGCTGGCAACAAACACAATTAATTTAAAACTATTTTTAAAATCAGAAGACAGGACACATAATGTAAAAAGATCAGGATAACCATTCTGAGTTTGAAATTTTAAATAAAAACATTGAGATATATGATATTGTCTCTTTTGAATAGTGAAACAGCAGGAGCATTTAGAGACAGTGAGGAATCCTTCCTCTGGATCCCTTAAGTAACTCCACAATTCTCTTCTGTTTTAAAAAGAGAGATTATTATTCTCTTGATAAAGACTCCAAGAGAAGAAGGGGTAAGAGCGGGGAAGGGGTAAGAGCAGAGACAGTTTGGCATTTACTACTGCAAAAACTACCACTGTACCATAGCCCAACATTCAACTAAATATAGTACATGAAGCCAAGACGTCTGGAGGAAGAGAACTTCCATCACCCATCTCCATCTGTCTGTACTAGTTCGAAAACAAACCACTGGGAGATTCCTAGTTAAACTACAGTTTAATAGGAAAAATAAAATAAAGGCATATAACACTGGCTTAAACTGACAGTCCATATGCAACCTGACACCCTGTCAGTCAGGGTGGTGGTAGCAGTCAGATTAAATGGTGGCTGCGGTCCTGTTAAAGTGATAGATGTGGTTCTGTTGAAACTGTGATCCTGTGGAAGGGTCTGGTCTTCCTCTGAAGATCTCTGGCAATCTGGCAGGTAAAGGCTGCCCGTGGTGTTCCAAGCCTGAGATTATATCCAGGTAGGAATGCTTGCCTTTTCCCCCTGGCTGGAGCATCTCACAATGGGATGATGTAATTTTAGGAGTCGTGCAGTGAGACTTGATGGCCCACTTGTACAGATAGCCCCCGGGAGGGAGTTACCAGGGATGAGTCATGGAGGAGATAAGGATCATTGCTCCATCTGTTTTAACAACTTATGAAGATGGTGATAGAACGCATACTTTTGGTTGCATCTTACACTAAAACCTGAGACCGTCCAAGAGTGGAAACGGAGTTTATGGCCCAGAAGAGTTCATTATCACAGTACATCAGTTCCACAGTTTTCAGGACCAGTGGATGCCATGCCATTTTCTCAGGAAAAAAAAGGAATTGAATTGAATTGAACAGAATAGAATACTTCAGTTAGAATGGACCTGCAGCAAATATCTAGTCCAACTTCTTAGATTGTGAGCAGTCACTTAGGACCAAGGAGATATTTCTGGCCTGAAAGGAATAAAATTGCTCATGACCATTTTTGACATCTTAAGGTGATTTAGAAAAAAATCAAACCAGAAAATTTTCAAATTTTCTCGCCTCTTTTCTTCTCTATGTTCACTGTTTAATAAACTACTATAAATTTCTGTGGAGTAGAATATATTATCATCTATTTAACCCTGTCAAGAAGCCATATCAATTAATAGCATAAATGTCTTACTGTATATTTTTTTTATTATAAGTAAGCTTTATGGTAGAATTCCTGTGGATGTACTTCTTGTAGATAATGATTTATAGTACATAATGTCCTGAAGGCATTTTAAGCATAAATCTGCTCCCTTTTTCCCCTCTAAGAGGGTGAAAATTTTACATGGAATCAGAGTTATGTTTGGTTTTTAAAATGTTGTTAAAAACAAGGTGGAATTTGAAGGATTCTTATTTTCATAAACAAAAAAAAGGCAATAAGCTTTAAAAATTGTCTCATAGGGCACATTTGAAAACTATATATTTGAAAACTAACTTGTGTTTTCCTAACATATAAATACAGTCTTTTCTATTTGCTGTGCAAACTGCTTAGGAGCAGAGGAAACCATAAGCTGCAGGAGCCAATCTGCCACTGTTGTCTGTTTATGTAGTCCGATAGAATTTACATGTGCTGGCAGAAAAAAAATGCCCTTTGCATGCTTTGTCTCTAGGGGAATTTGGCAGTATGTCCATGCTTTATAAAATAATGATAACCACACAATACACCAAGTGCAAATAACAGATTTTCTAAGGCCTTTTCTAAGTCTGTGGACAAACAGAAGATAACAGATAATACTTACAAGAAAAGGAAAACCATCCCATTTATACATTAAAATGGGTCACTGCAACATAAAGCACATTTTTAGTGGGTATAAATTTAGCAGCTCTCTGCAGCATTATGCATGGCAGCTGTCTTGTGATATTTCAAGTATAGAACAGGTCCCTGGAGACACCATGTAATTTATAATGGACTAACCATAATGAACCATAGCAGTCAGAAAAGGAGCTGGTTCCAATGAGATAAGGAATGTTGGTCTACTTGTCTTACAGGAACATCATGTTGAAGATCTCACTTATCTGGGATCAGACAGAACAGTGGGGAGGTCAGTTTATTGGTCTGGAAATTAGGAAGAAAATGAGAAATTAGAAAGGAAAAAGTCAAAATAGAAATTCTCCTGTTTGTCTAGATTAAGAATTTAAAATAAAGAAAAAATACAAAGGATTACAATACACTTTTCCAGCAGACTAATAACTAGCAACCTTTTTCTCCAAGTGTACAGCAAATGCCTTTCTGCTGTTTGTGCTGGCAATGCTTTATCGTAATTGGTGCAGTAACAAAATCCAGTGATACCTGCAGGGCCAAGGGCTCTGCCTTCCTCAGCTGTGCTGCAAATTAATTAGGCCCCAGCTGTCTACAAAGGCACTCTTTATTTTTTATATATCTGTTACTTCATTATTTCATAGGGTCCTTGCAGGTAGACTGTGGTTATCTATTTGCTCTGTTCATGACT
The DNA here is from genome assembly GCA_013397375.1 of Toxostoma redivivum. NCBI lineage: Eukaryota > Metazoa > Chordata > Aves > Passeriformes > Mimidae > Toxostoma > Toxostoma redivivum. The sequence continues at coordinate 349,541 of VXBI01013791.1, forward strand.
ACCAGGAACTGATACCTAACAACCTGCACAGAGTATGGTAAATTATAAGCAGATAAAAGGTGCTCTTTTCCAAAACACAATGGCATATTTAGCATGTCAATTCAAGGCAGTGATCTGCACATCTTGTAATTAATGAAAATTTAGATTAACCTCTTGCTTTTCAAGTCCTGAAAACTTCATTTCTATATCCTAATTTCTTACAAGCTTTTAATGACATGAGAAATTATTAAAGATATTATAAACATGATGAGAGTTTCACTTAACATTCTCCCATTCTGCCACTTGATCCTTCAAAATAATAGTAACCAAGTGCTCTAGTTACATAATACTTTACAGTTAACAATTAATGATATAATTAAGGCACAGGTATAGCAATACTATTAATGTGATAGTTAACATCTAGTTCAACAATAGTGGATGTAAAGTGTCTAGGAGAGAAGAATGGGGATGCCACATGCGATGCAAACCTGAGGCAAATCCCAATCTGATAACAGGCTTACTGTCTCTCAAACAAATGTTTTCGGAAATCCCAGAACTTCTTTCCAAATTCACAATATGCAAAAGCTATGGTAATCCTAATTTAATTCCTCATAGCAAAGTGTCAGTGCTTGCACAGAATTGTCATCCTCTTTCAGAGCTGGGTCTCAAACACAGAATCTAGCAAGAGGCATTCTTCCTCTGCTAAAGAATGGTGCAGGGGCATTACAGTTTGACGTTTTATATTTTCCAATATCCATATAATTCTGTTTAATTAGAATTTAATAAGTCACTTTAATTCTTGCAGAAATGAGCAAAGCCAACTCTCTCCTCAGCAGTGTACAGATATTGCATAAAGTGTAGTTTCTATTTCAACAATATGCATGAGTGCTTGCAAAATTGAGGCAAAGCATTTTCATTTACAAGAGAACAGATTTGTCTTATTATCTCAGTTTTTAAAGGAGAAAGTTCTTCCCTCCCCTCCTCTATTGATAAAACAGATGAAATATTTCTCAGGATGTGCACAATAAATGGAAATGGGTGCTTAACACCTTCGGAAATCCTTTGGGAAGAGTAAAGGGAGCAGGACTTGGCATTTGCTTTTAAGTATTGTCAAATGTAAAATACACATCTAAGGAAAATGTAAGGATTTGGATACTGGACATCCTTTCCTTTCATCAACACCAGGAGCTATTATTTCATATCACTTTCCTGTAAGCAATCTGAAATGGGAAAACTCAGGTGATAGATGGCTGGACTGCAGTTAAAATACAGGGAAACATGTTATGCCAGAGGAGCAGGTAGTATTTACTTTAAAATCTTACTGCATGAGTAAGGAAACAATCTTTACTTTTAATTTGTCTGTCCTTTCATTGTTATGTTTCTTCCTTTAGTCTGGACCTCATAGAAAGTTTTCCCCTTGTCTCTTTCTCTCGCCCTAAACTAGTTTGAATGTCAAACCTTTTCAGTAATCACATTGCTTTGTCTAGTAACGAAGGCAAATAAAAAATGCTTAACCTTTCTTAAAGAGATCCAGAGACCCTTCCAAAACCAATTAAAGCTTACATTTTTCACTGGAATTAGCCAAAGTTATCACGCTAAATTTCCAAACTTATCCAAGAAAAAAAAGACATTAAAATTAAAGTTGGGGAAGGAGAAAGTAAAGGTTTGTCCTTCCTACAGTCTTAAAACCTTCTAATTTTAAAGTATGTTATGAGCGGGATTAAAAAGAAGAAAATAAATTAGGTGATGCATGTTGCACTTCATGGCTGCTTGAGAGAATGGGAGGGAATTTGCTGGATTTCACCACACTGGTTTTGTTTTGTTTTTATTTTTATTTTTGTTTGTTTGTTTTCCCCCCTTTTTCTGTCCAGCATTTTTTTTCCTGTTTGGCACATATTTCCAATTCAGATATCTTTTGAATGATGACTAACAACAGCAGCAATAAAAAGCCTCGATTTTTCATAACCTAAAACACAGACACACATCAAAACCAATCCAATTTGTCTGCAAATCTTGCGGATAAATCTTGTTGTCCTGACATGTAGGTTTTGATCTGTCTATTACCCACATTCATTCTCCTGTCAATGTCTTCTCACCTGAAGAAACAATTTCTCTGCATGACACGGAAGTGGAAATATCACCCTCAGTAATGGAACTGCACTGACCCTATCATGACCACATTAGCTTTTGTGCTGTAGGTTTATCACTGCACATCTTGCCCTTTTTTCTACTGTCAAAGAGTGTATGACAGGACTTCATCCCCTGTCTCCTGCATGACATTGCACTCCTATGCTTGCCTGTGATGTCTCTTCACAGCACCTTCATAAGCATCAATGCCATGAAATTTCAACAAAGGGTTGAAGATTAAAGACTGACATGATCAGTCAGACTCTTCAGAAAAGATCTTTGGGAATGTTTAACAAGGGGATCTCAAAGGTCAAAGTCCAGTTTCATGTGGGCTTAGAAAGCAGCAGAGTTCAGGTTTATCAATCAAGCAGAGAAATATGAGTACATGTGACCATAAGTACTCACAGTTATACACAGAGCTCTACTCAAGTCCTATCTGAAAACAAAACAGCACCAAAACAAAAAATGTGTAGATTACACAATTTAGTTTTTAAAGCATTTGTAAGGGAATTTAAGCAAGCTTTGTTTCCTTGGCTATATTTTTTCCAAAAAAGAGATTTTTTTTTTAAAAAGTGGTCTCAGCTGGAAGCATGCCCTTGGCCATTAGAGTGCCAAAATGAATGCAGTATGTCAGCTCTGACAATCTGACAGAAAGACAGAAAATAATATTTTCGTTTCAAGAATAAGATGTATTCAAAAGTTTTGCCCTAACAATGAAAAAAGCACTTCCCCTTTCCCCAGAAAACCTGGCCCAGTCTCAGCCAAGGGAAGTGAATCTCCTTTTATATAAGCAATCTTCATCACATGAATACCCAACACACATTTTTTCACATAACTGTCAAGGTCTTTTTTAAAATATATCCCTTGATTAGACTCATATGAACACCATAATAAATGAGTCATTCCAGATATCCCTCAAGAATAACAAGCATTATGGATTAATAATCTCATGCTGGTCATTAATTTTGACAACCACAGACTTTATGTTAGTGAACATACTTGTCATGTAGTTATAATGTTGCATTTATTTGTATGCAGCTGTTACAATGTGTTAGATGCCAGTTCCCATTATTTCCCTGTTTCACAGCTGTTCAATATTTGACAGATGCATAATTTCATTCTTTAAAATATTAATTTTCCTTTTATAAATCAAGAACTGTGATTTTAGATAATTTCTCTCGTGTTTTATTAATTTTAGATGATCAAGATATAGTCAGCAGTGCAATTTCACATAAGAAGTCACTACTAAGGTTTCTAATTTACAATCTAGTAAATTGAATGAAGGAGAGACCATGTTACACATATCATGAAGTTTTAAAACTAAGAGTAAAGAAAAAAAATTATTCAAATATCCTACAGTACTAGCCTTTTTTTGTGCCAGTTGATTTAACTCCTGTTAGAATGTGATAACATCAAATGCATTTATAAACACAGACAAGTGAAATAGTTGATAGACATTTTTGATTTGAAAACTATAGTCATCAATTAATATAAATATTTTTAGTCTCTGAAATCATGAACCAGTCTTAAAGTTGAAATACTTTGCTTCCTAGCTTGTAATAATCTTGAAAATAAGGGGCAACAGTATATCACAGAATTGTAACAAAGCAACTGTGTTGACATTTCAGTCTTTTTTCAGAACCTTTCTCTCCTTTTCAGAAGCTTCAAAGATGTGGTATTTTAAACAGTGCGGTAAGAAACTCATATTTGAGCTTTCCTTAACAGTCTGGAAGATTTTACTTATCATGTTCTATGTCCTCACACAGAGTCAGCATCCTGCACCCAGCAGCTCCTCACTTCAGTACCATCTGTAAGACTCAAGCTTTCCCTTCTTCAGCCTCTGCTTTCTCTGCAGAACTGGTGTCCTTTATCCACAGAAAAGAGAGACAGAACAGGTCAGTCATTAAAGCAGTGCTATTGTCGGGCTTGTACAGAGAATAGCCAGGTGGATAACTTCAAAAGGAATTACCAACTGCTGTCTGCATTTCTAGACAAAAATGAGAATTTGGCAGTTTTAGCCTTTGGCAGTCTTTTGTCTGATGGCCATTTGTTCCCTTTTCTGGTGCTCCATCTGCTCCCCCTTGTAGGATCCGCCAAAGCATCAACTGTGGGTGTGTGCAGCAAAAGCTACCAATAAGTACCCTGTAATATCCCCCACGTAATAATACTTGGGGTATGGAAACACAACTATGGATTTCCTTTTATTAGAGCTGAGACAGCAGACAAGAAGAGAAACTAATAGACATGAACTGTTCATTCAGCACAACCAGAAAACAAATGTAAGTCTGAAGTATATTTAATGCTTAAGATTCCACTAAGACAGAAAGAAACAGCAAAACCAAACCTGTATTAGTGGACATTTTACTTCTTTGGAGCACAATGAGAGACTCAGCTTCTAATCCCTGCTACAGCCCTGTCCAAAACAGTCAGAGCCTCTCATGACCATGCCTGACTGTTCTCTCCTCTGCTCTGCTCTTCTTGAATTGTTCTTCAACTGAACCTCTCCAACAGGAAAATCTAAATCCATCATCCTGAAAGGGGCAATAATTTGTCATGCAGAATCTCCCCTGTTAGAGCCCAGATAGGAACAGGAAGGCATGAAACTTGTGACTTCCATATCTGAAGTCCACATATTTGGATTTAAGACCATTTACTGTAAAAGGAAAAACCACCCCCCTGCAAACAGACCCTTCCATATTTCTGTAAGGGGGATACCAGCAACTCACCATCAGTAACAGATTCAAAAGAATTGACTCTGAGGAGGTATTACTGAACTTCTGAGATTTTTCAGCTGTTCCCCCTCCTCTAAGCATTTCTATACTGACCAGCACCAGGCTTCTGTACATTGCTTACACTCCTCAGACACTCAAGTCCCCCAAGGGCTGCACAGGGAAATTAACACCATGTTATGGTTCACCCTTCCCATCCTATACCTACATTTCAGGTGCCTCAATACCCAACTTCTGAATCCCTTTCTGACCCAAACTCAGAGTTACTCACTTCACTGCAGCTTTGAGGAAAAAGCCTGCCCAACATGACACAACTACATGTACATATTTTAGGTTTTCTTTATTTATATTTTTAAATTCAAGAATTACACACTAGCCAACATTATTATATATTTACATGCTGAAACTGGCTGCAATAATTTTAAATTCAAGAAAATATCTCTTATGTGCTACTCTTTTACAATCATCATTTTACTACCTCATATATCCCAGAGGTTAGCAGTCCTTTTGAGAAAGACATGAAGATCTGATGCAATGATATCCACTAGTATTTTGCATTTTCTAGCCATTGGAAAATGTGCATTATGTGCATATAAGAAAGGCTACAAGGTCATTAGTAAGGCTGATGATTACTACATTATGAAATAAATAGTACTAAGTAAAAGATAACTCAGAACTGCGCAAAGACAGTACTAACAGAACCATTTAAACACCCATGCCAATAAAAACGTGAATAGAAGTCAAATCATAGGCAGTTTGTCAGAATTAATCATGTTTCAAATGTTCTTTCTGTCTTCAACTGAAAGTAACAGGACAGACCATGAACCATACAGCCTGGTGAGTATCTGCCAAATGACAGGAACAGTGAAAACATACAAAATGCTATCAAATTGGAATAGATGACCTCATGTCTGAAAAACATTAAAAAAATACAACCCTTAGTATGAAAGTAGAGATGAGATTTTTAATCATTTAAGTTTCATTTTTTTGTCAAAGCACTTACAAAGAAAATAAATTTATATTTATGAAATGGTAGCGTTGCATATTCTTGTAGAGATGACTATTTCAATTTTATGTAATAGACTTTAAATTATTAGTATTTTTACAAAGTATAATAGGGCAGTCTTTTGATCAACAACATTCCATTTGCTTCTTAAAAATTTAGACAAAGTTCCTAGTGCATTTTACTAAACTTTACCTTTGGTGTTAAGCAGTGACTTTTTAGATTTCCCTTTTAAACAATTTCTAGAGTGAAGATTCTTTGGCTTTGGGGACCATGCTATCTAATGACAGTCAAATATCCTGCATTTTTTTTAAAGAATATAAGCCTACTATTAAATTCCATAAGAGACAGATGCAATATGCAGGCTTCTGTAATGAAATCGCTGACAGCTGAATTCTCACTTACCCTTGGACACCTTCACCTCTTCACTCACTGGAGCAACACAAAGGTGCCTCATTGTAAGTGAGAACCAGGCCCTGTTTGTTTTGGCTAATCTGTGTACTGAGTGTGTGGCCTGAACATTTTAACCATACAAAAGAATCATCTGTGCCAGCAGAAACATTGCCACAGTGGCTATTTTACACTATAGCACTTTCTGTACTATTTTGTATCTGGAATCTGAATCTGTTTATGCAAAAGGGTGTTTAAATTACTCTGCTAAAGCACTGTAATTATTGTACTTAGTAAAAAAAAGTCACTAAACAAATACTGTATCTATTGACTGCTCATTTACAGCTTATTTAATTATTTACATAATTTTAGGACCTAAACCATTAACCTAAACCATAAGTAGAATTAGCTTTTTGCCTTACCATAAAGTACAAATTAGAAGTTAAAAATGTTTAAGAAATCTGATAGTATTTACACACGTTCAGCTTAAGTTATGGTTGCTCACATTGTATGTTTTATATACACATAGCAAAATGTTTTGATCACTACTGATATAGTATTGTACCCTGGCCATCCCACCCTAGATTATTTTCTAGAAATAGTTACTATTTTTGCCTTTTTTTTTTTTTCCTTGGTTCCCTAAGGAATTTGTTGGTTTTGAAAACTTACTAGTGGACAATGCTGTTATAAAAAGAGAGAGAAGAAATAGGCAAGCAATGTGAGGACTAGTCTAATTCCAGATGCAAGGAGGTACAGTACTATCATCATGTCAAACGGTGCAATACTCCATATGAATCATAAGCATTGATCTGCTGATATAGAAATGCCCAGTTACCCTGTAGAGTAAGTTGTTTGTTTTTCTCTAAATACATTAATCTTTTTTTTTTTCTCAAAAATATATTCATACACTGGTTGATGGTAGAAACAAAACTATTATTAGCTTATTCCTTTAACACACCATGTGATTGTGTGTGCATATATATATATATACACTCGGCATGTGTATATATACACACATATGTCCATATAGACACTGGGGGTACGTCCATATGCACATACAGTTGGAAAATATTTCACATCTGTTCATTACATTTAGCACTGTGTTATAGGATTGGAACACAGTCTAATAATTATAGTGAAAATTAATTGAGGTTTAATTTTAATGCTTGTTTTTCTTAAATAAATAGGAAATTTTCCCCAGGTGTACGATCACCACTCATTTTCTCTATGCATTGTGCTTTTGTACCTTCCAGATTTTATATCTTATTTTATTAGAATGTAAGAACTCTCTGAAGAACTCAATTACATGCTATTATTTAGGATTCTGTTTTCCTCCCCTGGGAATGAGAAAAGAAATGGTCACAATGTCATTGCTTGAGTCTTTCTTACCAGTCATTGAACTGCAATAGGATAGAAACATAACATTCCTTATGCAAACACAGAAATATGTTTCATGAATTTTCAGTTCTGAAAATGTGTATCATACTTACTAGCAGTCATGTACAGTATATATTTACAGATTGATCTCAAAGATTTCATTAAAACTGTGCCATGTTATAGTCATAATTCCCCCCATTAGTTTCACAAAGATGAAAAACACCTTAATTGCTGGCTATTATGTCTAATAGAACAATAAAATGTGCAACTATAATTATATTACAAGTTTTATCTAAATTATTAACTTTGCTATTTTTTTATTGAAATCAACAGTTTACATGATTAAAAAGATCAAGAATATTAATTTTCAGTCAATTCTAAAGTAAAAGCAAATTTATTCTAGTTTACCTGGAGGGTAGCACACATAGCAAACCCCGTATCTCATGTATGTTGGCATCATTTCCCACTTTCACTCAAGTATCTCAGGAGTAAGTGCTTACCTTGGGCTCAAGTTATGCTTTTTCCTTGATAGTGCCTCACCAGCCTTTCTCACCTCCATCTTTTTATATCACAGTGTTAAGCCTTAGTACAAAATGGTAGAATCTTTCTCTTACTAATTTTATACATCACATAAATAGCCAGAAGAACATAGTAAAAGCAAAAGTGCTCCTTCCCCACAGATAATTTATCTTTCCTAGTGACACCTGAGCAGAAACCAAACGTTTTCTTTCACTCTCTGAATAGCAATATCAGAGAGTATTATGGCTTGTACTGTAGCTTCAGAGAAGTAAATGTGCAGTTCTAGGATTCAAACTCTGTGGTTTTCGTAGCTGAAGCAGTTACCAATGCAGAGAGTCAACATATTCCCTGTAAGGTTTTTGATGTGTATCAACCACAGACAGGCTGTGAGCTCCCTGCAGTCACACTCTTCCTCTGTGAAACAATAAAAGGAGCTGTCACCAATTTCTGCAATGAAAGAAAAGCTTGTACAGAAGAATACTATAAGACTTCTTTCATTTAAGTTAATTAATATAATTTTTAAAGAACAGAATTTGAAGAGAAATACTAGATTTTGATATGCTCCATTTCTTAAAATTGGGAAAAAAAAATTCAACATGACTCATACCTATCAGCTGAAATCCCAAGTGCACCTACAAAGGTTATTGCATTATGCATGAAATGCAGTCACAAATTAAGTTTGTGAACCAAAGAGCAAAATTTTGACTTTGAAAGTTAATCACATGAGGAAAACCTATCTCTACAAATTGTAGAGTCTGAGCCTGGAGGCAGTGTGTGAATGTACACAACTTCCTGGCAGGTAGGGTGTATTGCAAATCCCATTGCAGGCTCTGAAAATATCCTCTCTTATTTGAATCAGAAATAAACATATGAAATGCTCAAAAAAAAGGTCAGAATATTTGCCTATTGTTTCCCAGAACTATTCTCTTCCTATTTATGTCATTCACTGTCAAATGGGGGGGGAGGGAACCAAAAATAAAACCACTGAAACTTGTAAGAAAATTACTCTTTTAAAATAAGAACAAAAAATTTAAAAAAAATATATTTTTTGAAAAATATTCTAAAGATTTTTTTTAGTACCCTGAAAAAAAGTTTATACTCTCTAGTTTCTTTCAAAAATTTGTACACAAATGAGAGGTAGTATGGATGCAACAGATGTGGCTTTTTCTTCTTGAAACATTGTGTCAAACAATATTGGGGATCTGATCTAGTAAAAGCCATCAAGAATTTTTACTTTTTATACAGTTCTTTTGACTGCTGTTTTCATTACAAAACAAGTTCCTCAGTGGAATAAGTGACAACATTTTTTTTTCCAAATTATTTTGTTCTATTCTATTTTGCCTGTAAAAATAAAGCTCAACGGAATGAAAAAACTTAACCTTTTAATGCAAGAAGCTTCCCAAAGAAAAACAAATTTTCTAGTTTTTCAATGGAAATTACCCTAAAGCAGGAAACATTCGAGTGTACTTACACTCTTAAAGTGATTGCTACAAATTTCTTTCCTTTAGAGGAGTGCATTAAGGAAAACAAAAAGTGAAACGCTATTGCCTAATCCAGGCTGAGAAAACAAACACCCTGTTAGTACCTCTTGTACAGAAATATGTATGCTCAGATCTCAACTGCTGAAAGAGGTACAGAACCTTTAACCAACAGCAGGAAGCATAATGCTGGAAAGATGAAAACTTGGAAGAAATCATACAACTCCACATGACTCTTTCAGAAATAAGCTGTGTACAACTGACAATATTCATCTGCATCGTGTATTTACATATATATATATACACACACACACTTTTATGTATATGTAGCCTCCTGTCTCCTTGCCCCTGCACTTTGTAGTTGCTCTCTCACTCTCCCTGCCCTAGAGAAAGACAGGGCACCACTGGTTTCCTTCAGCTACCTACAGATTACTATTTGGGCAATCAATTTTGGCACTTTGGACAGATTCCTTTTCCTCAACACAACCCAGCAGCATCTACCCATTCAATGCTGATGCGTTTTAATAGTATCCCTACATTCCTCTATTAATCCCGAACACAGTCACTGTGACTGGGAGTCACTGTGACTCTAAAATACAAACAAACTAGTGCTTCTTGTTTCTGCTTCTGTGCAAACACCCAACCCCAATATTATCAGTCAAAGGTTCAGTTCTTTCCATAAATAAAAGAAAATACCTGAATATGGTTGGGAAACCTCTGACCATCATCATCTTGGAAAGATGATAGGCACTACTTTTTTTCAAGTTTACACATTTAAAAAGTAAAGTGTGTGTGTTTCATAAGCATGATAACTCAGTATACTCTCAAGTGTATATGCATGCCTTGGATATGCACTTTCCCTAGAATGGTATGTACTGCTGTTGAAATTAAAACTTGTTTCTCATATGCTGCTCTATAATTTGTACCACAAAACTCAAATGGCCATTAAAAAAAAAAATAAAAAAATAAAAAAGAGTGAAGGACAATGAGACAGAAGTGATTTTCAAAACCCTATTTGCCTTTACACTCAAAATGCACTTATATTTTGATAAGGGGATATGTCCATACTGCAACTTAACATATATACGGTTTAGCAGGTACAACCAAAACATTATAAAAACAGACCATAGAGTGGGCCAGCAACTAAGGTGTTTTAAAATAACTTTTTGTCCTGAATAGAATTTTTCCAAGTCCCACTTTTGGCTGTACAACCGATTTGAAGAGAAATCCAGTTCTTGCTTCCTGTGTGGCTTTGTTTCTTAGTTCACATAATAAAGCCAATAGACAATATTGAAGAAGGAAAAAACAACAGGGAAGAATATGCGAGACCATCGATCTATGGCATTTACGTCAGTCAAGTCAGGAATGGTGATTTTCAGTTGGGACGCACGTCTCCGTAGTCTGCTTTTCTTCTGTGCCACATGTCGCTCCAGGGCATTGCGGCCGAAGCTGTGTCTAGGCAAACCAGCTTTCCGGTACTGGATACTCGAAGTGTCATAGGCCAGCATTGTGCTCCTAGGGTCCCCAAGCCCCATCACAGCCTCAGAGGCAGCCATCTCATTTTTAATTTCAAGTGTGCTCAACAAAATATTTTCATGTGGATCCATCTGTAAAAAATAAGAAAGCAGATTTAGCAGGAGAGAAAGGGAGTCCAGTCAGTTGCAAACTGAAGCCATGCTTATAAGGGCCATATCTAATATTACTAATTTATTGTAAAAGACTTTAAGCATAGCTGTGATTATATTTATTATCATTTATTTGTGACCTCAAGGAGAAATAGGGTCAATATAGTACAATGCAATAAATGGTATTTCCCTAGACCTAATGTTCAGCAAGCACTGACAATACCTGGAAACAGAGAACACACTCAGCTCCTGAAAGTGAGATTCTGCCACAGAGTAGGATATCTGGGGCAAATATTGAACTTTTCAGGGATTTTGGAAGGAAATTGAATGAAAAAGGATCTGCTTTGTTTTGGTCTTTCTACTTTCAAATTAAAGCTTTGGCTCTGACATGAACTTCCATTAATCACGAGATCTCTCTGCCTCTATGAGTGAGGTACAGAGCACTGCACAAGAAAATGCACATTTTATGTCCCCATATTCCAAACAGGAGTGCTAGCTACTTGGGGAAAGGCAATGACATAGTCTAACTACATCTATGTGGAAACGCCATGCCCCAGTACTAATAAATTTCATGGATACAATGTATACTGCAATAGCAGAGATCTGCAATTTCAAGCAAGGAAAAAGATATGCAGAATGTAATCACATCAAATGTACATTGAACAGTTGTTTCAATGGTATGTTTAGCTACTCTGCATTCCTTAAAGGCAATTCAGTGAAAAAAAAAATTAAAGCAATGTCGTAGAGAAACCCCTTAGACAATCAAGAGGATTTCAAAGATAAGGAACTAAATTCTGCTCTTAGGCAATCTGAAGAAGATATGGAATGTGGTAGGAGATTTTAAAAAAAATCCATTTATAGAAAACAAATAAAAGTTATTTAGGAAGTTCTACTTCTCAGCCTTCCCCCTAAGCATGTATTTTGAATTGTGTGATAACAGATTACAATTAACTAAAAGTACTTAAAAACAATAATAGCTAATGAGAAACTAATTAATTACACTGAATTAGTGATGGTAGTTCAGATATACTCTGGGCCAAATAAGAGGAAAAACTGTCCCAGAGCTCTTTTAAGAATAACTCAGCCTTATTAATTTATCATGTACTGAATATATTCTATGATTATTATTCAAAGTGCAAAAACTGACTTTTGTGGATTTCTAAACAATAAGGGTATTAGTATATTCCTTAATATTTACAAACTAGCTGTCAGCAGCAGGTACCACCCTGCACTGCCCAGTGCAGACTGTATTTGCCATTATTAAACCCTCGACATAGTATTTACCATGGCAAGATGAGAGAACTTGGTTTAAACTAGTCACTTTTTAGTAGCACTCCCTGCACACTGTTATGAACTGAGAAGTCAGACACTCACAAAGGTACTTTGGACCTACTGAAACACTGTCATTTGAGTGATTACATATGTTGAAGTGATGCACAAAAACTAGTGTTGCTGAGATGACAGATTTCCCTCTCTTTCACTTTTTACCCCCAGTCAGTGAGTTTGCACCCCTCTAGTTTCATGCTATTTTAGTTATAAATCAAATGTCATGACTCAATGTGAAACAAAATCTTTCATTTTTTATTGTTTTTCATCAAAGCCATATTAAATTTTTGAAATTCCCACTATGTTAGGGAAATCAATCTTGAAAAGCACTGAAAAATGGGAAAGTTGAGCTGGAACTCAAGAAAAATTCCTTTAAAAACTCTGTAGCATGATATTGAGCATAGTGAAGGAACACTGCTTCTAACCATAAGGCCATCAAATCAGTTCTCATCTGCATCATACAAAACTAAGGTAAAAGTAGTATTCTACTATTGTAATTCCAACAAAAGCATATATCTGCAAAAGCTTTCAAATAGATCTATGAAACTTCTCAAGATGATTTCAAAAATTATTTTCTAATGAGTGCATTTATTTGGAAAATTATTTTGTGATTTTTGGGGTAAAACAAAAGCGGATTAATTTTTTATTATTAGATTTCAGACCAATCCTAAGACTCTCAGAGTCCTAAAACTAACACCATTAACTAGAGGCACTTGGCATTCATTGATCCCAAAATGTCTAAAATCACAAGAGGTAAGTTTTTTCTACATGAGGGGTGCAAAGTCATTTGGAAGTTACATTTTCTGTATTTTCACCTAACCTCAAGAAAATAAGTTTTAGTGACATCAGGGGAAGTTTGATATAACATCCACTAATGTAATGGGTTTACCCTTTAGCCCAGAGGCTGGGTAATTTTTCACCTCAATATTGTGCATTCTAGGATACTATTTTTGAAAAGATTTTAGTGCCAACTATTTTTTCACATCTTAAATCTTCTTAGGATAAATTTACTTTAAATATTTTATCTTTTTGATCTGCAATGATATTAGAAATTTGAGTTCCCTTTACATATTTGCACACATCCTATGCAACACACATGCAAGAAAGGCTATATTAGTCTGTTAAACACAGGCATGTTTCAGTGACATGATATCACTCCAGTCAACTTTTTTTCTTAATGCAGCAAAATGCTGCAGCTGTCTGATAATCTTGGAAGCAGTTAGTAAGATTAATGATGCTGGGCAGAAAAAACATTAATAATAATTAATAATATTCTAAACTATCTTCTATGGAAAAATGGCATCTTCTCTACATATCACACTCATATCAGAGTTGAACCACAGCATTTTTCAATATTCCAAGACTTTTTCAGAAGAAATAATGCAAAATACAATAAATTTAGTGGTGGGCGAACCTTCAAGTGTTACAATACCCAGGTAAACACCACAAAGTTCAGTTGTTTCTTGAGCACTAATTTGACACTCTTGCAACTGGAATAATGAATTGACAGGAAGGAAGGAAGGAAGGAAGGAAGGAAGGAAGGAAGGAAGGAAGGAAGGAAGGAAGGAAGGAAGGAAGGAAGGAAGGAAGGAATCTAACTCTGTCAAATTAGAGAGAGATGGGAATGCTTTTTCCACTAAGTAGATTCGCCCAACTCTAACTGAAACATATTTTTTTAACAAAATGACGCCTGAGATAGAATGACAGTGAACTACATTTATTGTAAACAGCCCCATCCATTCAAAAGGATCCCAAAGCGCTTTACAAGCATTGGAAAGAAGAACCACTTCACATCCCAGTGAAGCACAATCACCTCTGAGGTGAAATGTTGTGACTGACAGTGCAGAACAACACACTTTATTTTAGTTGAGGAAATGGAGAATGTTGTAGCCAATTGAAACTATGTGGTGGGTGAGTGGTGGTGGGGAATGTTGGGTAAGCACAACAGTTACATAAATTGATATTTGGCCAGGTCCTTGGTGTTGAAATGACCACGCTATAAAAAAGTGCCATGGGATCTTTAATGACCATACCCGGTCAAGACCTGAATTTTACATCTCTAAGGATAAAAACATTAGAAAACAATGAAAGATACCTTTGTTGAATACATTTCTGGACAATGATATGTGCCAATTATTCTTCTGTCCTGTAAGTTAATAAAATCAAGACCAGTTTCCTTAGAGATAAGGCAGCTATTATCTTTCATTTAAAATTAAAGCACTGTAGGATAATAGTAGGACAAGTAATTAAAATATATAGGGCCCTCTAAGCCAACAATTAGCTTAGGTACATTCTGGCTTCAGAGGTGCTTTTACTGCCTTGCTCTGCTCCTCAAGGTAACATAATGTTGTGATGTAAATGTATTTTTTCCAATTGGTCATTTGACCAAGGAAGATATGATGATATGAAAACAATTATTAAAATTATTCTGAGGGGAAAATATGTGTAAAAGGTGTTTCAAAAGGAGGTGGAGGAAGGTTAAAAAGATCTCTTGGTGCTGAAGGATTGTTCAACCATAGAACTAGTCTCTTATGGTGAACAGGAGAGTTCAAACTTAATGGAGAAATTCCTAGGATGAGAAAGGAAGGGAGGATGAAGATGAAGAAAAAGCAGCAGCAAGTGTTATGGAAATAAAAGGTAAAGGCAGAAGTGGAGAAGAAATTACCAGAGCTCAGCAACCATGCAAGACACTGGGGTTTTTATAAATCAATCTTACATGTGAATGACAAAATATATTATGCAAATGATTCATTTATAGGTCCAGGTCAAATGAAAGAAAAGCTGACTCTGGAGCCTTGAAAGCTGCCATGACTTTTTTTAAAGGTCTCAAACAAAGGGAATACAGAGGAAAGCATAGAATTGTTACCAATATATATTCTTCCTGATACCTAGAAACTCCAAAATGATGGCTTTCTTGAGGATTTCCTCTTACAATAATATTTTAGCAACTGTAAAATAGAAGGAAAATACAACTCCCACACACATTCATTAGGAATCCTCCAAGGATGACCAGACCTCTGAAATTATCAGTTCCTTAGTGATTATGCTCTGCTGTTCTGCCAAACACAGCTTTATGATACAAGAGAAATTTATACTGATGAATCAAAAAGATATAACACTGACACTTTTTCTTTCTCATACACTGCTCATTTTCACCTTTTACCTTCAACTACAGGCAGGAACTGATGGCTCATATTGTGGCAGAGTGGCTCAGAAACGGTATAAAATAGACAGTAGGGATGGAATTCCTGATAGAAAAGCCCTTTGAAACAAAACAGTTGTAAATCAAAAAGAAGTATCTTTTTGTTAAGTAGAGCTGCCTTTAGACAAAAACAAAACCTGGTGAGTTAAATCTGAAAGTCTAAACTGGAAGTATCCAGTCTATCGCAAAGATTAAGACCTGAAATTTAGCAGTTATATGTCCTGTGAAGAGGCATTCTTAAGAAATTAAGAAGAAACTAAGATCCCATTCTCAATGAAGACTTACATGACATGTCTAGATATATAATTAAATTTGTTATAGATAAAGACCTTACTATCTATGGCATAGTTTCCCACCTCTTAAAAGCTGAGGTTTTCTTGGAAAACCAGTAATATTCCATTCCTGACTAGTCACAGGAGCTCTAGCAACATCAGGTGAAAGTATGACCTGCACTTTACGTGTAATAGGGACCGTCTACCTCATCAGCAAGGTTTAACTTATTGAGTGAGAACCACTGAGCTCTGGGGATAGCCTCCCTGATTACACAGGCAATGTGTGGGAGGTAGATAGCTCAGTGTAAGCAGCTGATGGGTTCACTCTGGATGAAAAAACAATTAATGATTTTCAAAGGGCGCCTACCTAAAGCTATATTGGTATTATTGACATGACAAGCCAATCTACTGAGATAAAGCTATAGAAATTTATGAGACACAAATGCCTAACATTTTAAAATATCCATATATGAAACAATTTCTTTAACAATGCAAAAAACACTGCATTTCCATTGTCTGTACAAAACTCAATTTACTGTCAGTATTGTAGTTACAGTATATGAAAATAGGCTAGCATGCATTGTTATACACCTAAGATTTGGATCAGACTGTAAGGAATGCAGTTAAAGTACAGTAAAATTGGGTAGACTTATAATATCAGGTTGCTTCACTTGATTTCAGGTCAGAAAATTCAGAGAAACTCTGCAAATAACAGAAGGATTTTCTTCAGGTTCTTGATCTTTTAAAGATTAAAAATCTAAGCACATCCTGCCCCCTGTAAGAAGTCTGTAATAGTTTAAAAAAAAGAACGTGAGGAAAAAATACAAGATCTGAACATGGAGCTTTAACATTGCTCTTACATTGCATATTGTAAATAAATTTCTAGACATCCATTTTTACCTTTTGATATATGTGACTTCTTGATCATTATCTTTAGTAATGCATCACTAACTTAGGTGGAAGTATTGTAGAATTCTGGAGAAATGGTTGAAAACATAACTTCCTGTTGGTATGCATTACTTAAACACAGGATTCTGTATTTAAGGCACTGAAGAATGAGTGCCTTGATAAAACGCGAGAGGTTAAAGCATCTTTGGTTTGATGGCATTTGAATAAAATCCATGATATATGAACTTGTTCAAACTGCTGCAGAGAATCCAATAATCTTGAAGTTTATATCTTATGCCTTCTCAAATACAAGTTTCAGCAACCATTTTTCTACTACTGAGACATAGAGGAGGAAGCAAAGGCAGCTGATCTGGAACAGAAGACTTCTGGGGTAGCAGTCAACAATAGCTTAAATCCTACTGTTTCACAAAAACCAAGGTGTTAGGCAGTCCAGAATCTTAGTAATACTGCTCTGATGAAGTTACTTGTTATTTCTTTTTTAAAATACCATCCCATTTACAAGTATATAATTAATTTTCTTGAAGATAATATAAATGAAGAATATATCAGCAAGAACCTGCATCTTAAAAGCTGCTCACTTCCATCTGTGATAAATGAAATCAAATTTTCATCAAAACTCCATGACAATCATAAGTTTCCCATTATGTCTTGCAAAATATAATTTAGCAGATCTATCTAGCACCAAAAATCTACTACAGAAACAGAGCAAAATTGGTTGTATAAGAAAATGTCATGAAAAGTAAAAAAATGCATTGAGCACATGATTATCACCACAACTGGTAAAATTTCTAGGGTATAATTTGGATATAGTTATGGTTTTGAAGCATAAACTAGATGGTAAAAATAAGCTTGTTAAGTTGCTCCTCTAGAACAGCTTCTGTAAAAATATACTAAAGATGTTATTTTTCTTGTTTGAAGCCAAATATAATGTGCAAAGAACTATACAGCATATCCTTATCATGAGGGTGGGTGGACTGAACGGCAGTCTACCAGCTTCATGTAGCTGACCATGATATATTCACTTGTCAACAAATTTAGCCCTGTGATTTTGGGTAAGACATAATTCCCGGGCCCAGCCCAAAGACAAACATTCAGAGACAGCAAGAGGTCCAAGGATAAAACTCTGGAGAGAAACTGCAACTAATTCAGCAACAACAAAACTAAAAGAAAATTTCTGACATTTTTTAATGGAAAAATCACTGAGAATATTTTATTACAAAGAAAAGAAAGATTAATTTCTAACATTTTATAACAAATGTCCAAATTAAAAAAGATCCAGAAAATTATTTCAAATGATCTGTTCAGTGCTGATTTAGAAGCCTGAAGCAGAGACAGTAACACAGTTATAGATACTGCAAGGCTCAGAGGATTAGTCCTGACATTATTAAATTGAAAAGTCTTCTGCTGTAAAATTATGAAAAAAAAAAAAAAAAAAAAGCTGACTAAATTAAAATGTTCCTGCATGATTTATTCATACACTGAGTCTAACATTTTGTCACTCATTTCAAAATGAGTGACAAGAATTAAGAAACTTTCTCTCCAAGATATGGTTAGTCATTTAAAATCTGTTTCTGAGTAAATTTCTGTATATGCAAAATATATACCGATACTTATAATTTTCAAAGTTGTATTATACTTTGATTGTTTTTGTGTATGAATCAATTTTAGGGAAAATAAAAACTAGATTATAGTTTTCTTCATGACATGGTGTCCGTATATTTCAATCAAACTTGAGTTCAGTTAGTTAAACGTATTATACTTTGAATACTTATAAAATACATGGAAAGAAAGTGGTCAAAAAACCCTATTACATTAAAAAAATTATATTGATTTAGGCTTTGATTTAGGCTGTTGCATCCTTCAGGCCACAAGTGTTAAGCTTCTGACAAGCTCATTACCAGAACCTAGAGCTTGTTTTGAGAACATGAGCAAGGACAGGTATGTAGCTTTTTGCACACAGCTGTAAGATGCACTAACTTCAGGGAGAAGTCTCAACAATTTTTGACATAGGGAAGAAAACTATATTCAAGTCTTTAACAGTTCTTAAAAGAGGAATAGAGACATAAGAATAGAAAAATATATAGAATCCCACGTTCTAGTACAACCTTTTGTAATTACAAAAGTATTCTTAAAACTAGTTTCTACAAAGTAAAAAAGAAATAATCACATCCAGACATATATTTTCTCTATACACACATATTTGATTTTAGGCATAATCCTACCAATCTACATACCTAACGTTTTCCTAAGTTACACAAAACTAACTCCTCGTGTCTATCTTTCTCCATATGCAGAATTCTGGGAAAGCAGTGGAACCCAAAAGAATTTGTAACTAAGTGAATTTACCAAGAAACATAGGTCTTCATAGGCCAGCTTGACTGTTTCACTAAATTTAACATATGTGTAAGCATACAAACCCTAACATGCTATAAAAAAGGAAAAGTAAGTATTCAATTTCTGCATGTCTAAATGGATGCCTCTAAATGCATCTAAATGGATGGAGTCTTTAGAATGTGTACTCATATAAATAGACTGACAAAACAGTCACTGTAACAACAATATAATAATATTTTTACCACTTAGTGACATCCAAGTGTACAAAATCCAGTGACCTCAAAATTTATGAGCACAACTAGGTTATCTTCTCTAGTACATACTACTTGAAGTTACAACTTATGCTTTGGATAGAAATTTACCAGCTCCTGGCTGCTGAATTAAACCTTGACAAACTCTTTAGAGCTGATATGTTTCAGGAAATCAATTCACCAAATTCCCTAGCCAGACACACCTACTGGACTGCAGCTACATACATTTCTTCTACTTCACCATATGTAATTTTTCTTTTTTTGTGTCTTCTTCACAACTTGATTTAATAACCTGAACTGCACTAAGAGATTCTTTTATGAACTAAAAATTGTGTTCTGCTCAGGGTCACAGGCTGTAGATGCAGTACAAAAGCAAATGGAGAGAATGTGCTTTAAACAAGCGTACAGGCACTGGTCTTACATTAATTAAATATGGCATTCAAAGGAGTGCAACTGGACAAAAAAAGCCTCATGCAGTTGACTTGACCTTTATTTGGATATCATGTGAAATACCAGCACAGAAGGTGGAAAATCCCCTTCTGATGGCTTCTGCAAAGTGCTGTGAGCACTGGAACCTCCTCAAATTTCACTCCTATCCAAACTCTGGTTTGATAAGAAGAAGAGGCTGGCCAAACGCTCTGTGCATTACTGATGGTTTCATAAGCAAGTTGTTCCTTGAGAATGCATGAATGTAAATTTAGGAGAAAGGCTAAGCTTTCATAATCCATGCCCACTTTATTACATGTCTTTCAATAAACTGGTGTGTAAGGAATACCTTCCGATCCTGGGTCCACAATGAGTCCTCATGCAGCTTTACCTGTACTGCAAACAAAAAGAAAACTCTCCTTGGAGAGGAAGAAAGAGGATGTAATTCTTTCACTGACATCTGGACAGTGGCAGCATTAGCTCCAGCAATATAGAGCAGTAAGGATTTGAGACTGAAATTTTAAGAGCTTCCTGTTGCCTTAGTGTTTTAATATCCTGCTCAGTTTATTAACTGAGTCTGTGCATATAACCGGTTTAAAAATCCTCTTTTTACCAAAAGCTTTTACATCTTGTTGCAAATGTGTTATATATGCTTACTCATGTTTTATACTAGAAGTATCTCTCATCCACAGGGTATAAGGCGCCATTCTGTGTATTAGGTACTGACTAGTTTTAGGCACTTTTGCAATAGTTTCATTATATGATTTCTTCAGATAGAAATGAACAAATATTGCTATGAACTGAAAAGGCCAATGGCAAGCCAGCAGCAAATCAGCAGGGAAATAAAGGCATTAGCCGAGCCTAATTGTTTTGGACCACTGCTTTGGAGCAAGGTCTATTATCTTGGGCCTATAGCCCTGCTAATGCATCTTCACACCACAGCCTGGAAATTGAAGAGAATGACCTTGTCTGTTTGCAGTGCACTGAAAGCCATCACAAGCTACAAAAAGCCACAGGTACAGATCAGTGCTTTCACTTTGGCTCAGGTTAACACACTCCTTCATCTAATTCACCCCTCCTTTTCTAGAGACATCTATGGATATGACAGATTAAAAAAATACAAAGATTCTTCCTGTGATTCTCCAGTAAAGTGGTGAAAAGAAGTTTGGAAGCTGTCATGGGAAATGTCAGGTAGCACACCAGCACCTGAGCTGTCTGTGCCATTTCCAAGAGTGCTGCTGTATTGGAGAGCATTTCTGGCACCATGGACTAGAAAGTTCTGAGTCTTCCTGCTCCAAGAACATCCATACATTAGACAGTGAATCTGAAAGTAAGAATCTGGGGAAGGAGAATGCTCTGGAAGCCCTTTGCCTGCTAGATTATACAACTGCCAGTTCATCCTCAGACTACCAGTTGCGTAGCTGAAATAATTAGGTGTAATCACTTGTGAAACAGGTGCATGCTCTTATTTCTCTCAAAACTCTGAAAACACAATAGAGTTCCCTTTGAGTGAAAGATCTGAGGAAAACTACTGAACTTGTCCAGCTAAACTTGGTCAGACTCCTTTCCTTGGTCAAAAAGCTGTAGGAAAAAAAACAGCAGCTGATACAACTTGAAAGGGGAAAAAAGTGAGGGCAGGTTAAGCTTCTATTTCTTGTTGGGTTGCCATCTCACTTCCTTTAGCAACCCTGTGCTAGTCCAGATATAACAAGAGGGCCAAGAGGGCAATGAATTGCAAAGACACCTGTATTTGTTTAAACCTTCTAAGCTCCCTAAGCCGTTCATTCATTTTTTTTACAACACTTCTATTGTATTCAAATCTATTAATAATGTTTAAACTTATCATATTCCATGTTCTTGGTACCCAAATTTTGGATCGAAAAATGCCATTAGTCTGAGGGCTTCCCTTGTTCATGATTTGCACTATCAGCAGCAATGCACTGTCCCTTTCAGGTGTGCTGACTGAATACCTTATGTAATACAAAGAGGTCTGAGAAAAGAATTACTCAATTGTTTTAAAAAGACACTCAGTATATTTAAAAAAAAGTCTTTGTGTTCAGAAAAGAAACCTTATCTAAACATGCATAGGTTAGCAATGTCACTTCACATTTATTTAAAGAAAATGACTGAACAAATATGTATAAACAGTTTTACAAAGCATTGCATAATACAATGACATTTTTCCCCTCTTTCCCAGAGGGAAATTGTTGTTACTGCTTACAATAACAGAGTATGATTGCAAAATTAAAGGTAGTTTTATTTATGTGACCTTTATTTTCACGTACTTCAGGTATATTGCCAGTGCATTGGAGCATTCTCTGTACTTTAAGCTAAGTTGGAAACGTAGACTTTAATGATTTCTGCAACTGCATCCAATCTAAAACCACATTTAGTGATGTATTTACATGTATTTTACATTATGCAAAACATGCTGCTTCAGTGAAGCGGCAGATCAAATTATTTGAAAGAATGTAGCTAAAAATTCTATATAAGGAATGTTAATTAGCAATAATTAACTCTTATAAACCTAGATGATTTAACTATAAAGGAAAAAATTAAATCATTTAGAAATAACTTAATCCCTACCTACATGATATACACTATCTATATGATATACAGGTAAGAATTAGAAAGACTAGAAATGGAAGAAAGGTGCACCAAATCATTATGTGGTAATGCCTCTGTAAAGTTTGGTATCTGAGTTGAAAAAAAGAAAGCATCGTATCCTGTTCCTAGGTAATATCCTGGTAAGGAAACAATAGTGATGTTGAAGAAAAGACTGACCAAGACCAAGACCTCCTTAAAGAGACAGATCTGTCTCTTCCTTTCATGAGAGTCTTCATGTATGAAGTGCGAGTATCGTCTCTGCTACTGCTTGACACATTTCAGCCTCTGATGCTATGGAAGAGGATGGCATAGAGCTGCTTTTCCATGGGAATTGCCTCTTGTCAAACATACAGATGGCAAAAAGCACTTCTTTACAGAGGAAGAAGAGTCAGCCTTTCATTTACCATGGTCTTTAAAATGACAGTCCTAGTCCACTCTAACAGAGGTTTTCTGAACTATCCAGAATAACAAATATAGATTTAATTGATATTGAAAGGCATTTCACCCTACTTATGACTCAAGAGTAGTCAATTAATGTACACAGTAGTTTAGATCAAATGAGTCAGATGAGCAACTGTAAAAAAACTACAATAGATATAACAGCAGGTTATGCAGCTGGTTGACAGGAAATTTAGTAACACAGAACACATACGGAAAATACAGAACTTGGCAGGTGATCAGACAGCAAATGTCTAGAAGATATATCAGACTCATCACAATGGTCAGCATCAGCAAGCTCATCTAAATCAGAGTTCCAATGGAAACATCTGAGGTAAAACTATTAGAAACAACAAATTAGGAGTAAATTTAAAAGCAAAAAAATAATTTGGCTCCTGGATTCTGGAAAAAATTCAAGGGGAATAAATTGGCTCTGAGAGAGCACCAAGAAACTCATTATCTGAGCTCTCATAACAGAAATGAAAATTATTAAAATGCTGTGGGTCTGCAAAAGAGATCATTTACAGTTGTACCAGGCTCTACACTGAAATTGTGATTAGGTGAATCATCTTCTTGGAGACAAAGCCAGACTTTATAGGGAGAAAACCTGAAGAGTTATATGACAGTAGCTTGTTTCCCTCTCCTTGCATCCTTCTATCCCAAAAGGAAACAACAACAAAAAAATTACAATGAAATTAAAAAACAGGGTCATAGAGGCTTCTAGACCAAATCCTTCTAGACCATTTGTATGTAGCTACTGAATAAAAAGATATGATTTATGGATTTCAGTAAAGCCTTTGGTACGCATTATCTTAAAACAGAAGAGATAACATGTCCCAGATGCATGTACAATTACCCATAGGAAGATAGGTGAATGATATTGGGAAGCCAGAGGCTGGGATTTGGCACTGTATTTTAATGTATCTGTTAATCATCTTGAAGAAGCACAGACAATATTAGCATGAAGATTCATGAAATGCAAAGTACCAAAAGGACACTGATGACCATCAACATTCTTATCTTAAATACAAAAGTTCACAGAATAAAAAGACATAACAATGGCTTAGAGTATATATACCATAATACACACTCCCAGTGTACCTATCCTTATGTAACCTTGCATTACTATGCCAATCTGAACAGAAGAGACTAAGAAACTTGAGACTACCAAGGCAAGAAAGGCATTTCAAGACATAAGATGAAAAACTTGAAAAGAGAGGTGAGGAAATTATGTGAATGCTATCTCAAAAAAATGAAGGATGTATAGAGTAAGAAGAAAGCCAATGATTTACCTAGAAGCAATAACATGATTGTTTACAGAAAGAACAACTAGTCTTGACAAGGCAAAAGATGATGAATTAAACTAAAGGAACAAACTGCTAAACAAAGCTTGAGAAGTTTCAAGAGTGGAATGATGACACTGACAGCCATTTTTAACTGAACTCACCGGAAAGAAAATCAAGCAAGTCCAATATGATTTAAAAGGTCTGGTAACTGAGTCTGACTCTTCCTTGAGTTTTATGTTCTTTAAATTTCTACACGATTTTATTACTCAGGTTTCAGTATCCAAGAAGCAAATCAAGATATAGGCTCAATTCCTTCTCTACCTTTCCATTACCCCAAACAGGATCAACAGTCTTTGAAAATGTAACATATATTATATGATAATTCAGACTAGATAGATGGAAGAAATTATTTTTTTAAATGAGAGTGATGAAACAGTGGAAGGGGTTGCCCAGAGAGGTGGTGGATGCCTCATCCCTGGAAACAGGGATTCAAGGGCACATTGGAGCAACCTGATCTAGATGAAGATGACCCCGCTTATTAAAATAAGTTGGAGTAGGTGACCTTTAAAGGTCCCTGCTGACTCAAACTACTCCATGATTAAAAAAACCCAACAGAAAAACCCCAAACTACCATATTTTGCATATGATATGAACTTGATATGAAATTTAAAGAAATATTTGGGCAAAGTTTCATCTGGAATAGCCATGGGGAAGGTTTGCAGCCAGCCTGATGGAGTTCACTCTAACAGAAAAAACAGGACACCTGAGTCACCAAATCTCCAAGAGATTGCAATGGGTTCAGCAGATACCACAGTCATGGAAAAACAGGTCCCATTGCACACTGTGTTGTAGGCTCTCTAGTATCTTCTGAATAACACCAAGCAAAAATAGTGATTACCAGTGCCCATGTCCACCCTAGAATCTGTCCATGAAAGAGAATTCAACAGCATAAAGGAAGCATAAATTAACTTCTCCTTTGATTTTGCAAGCACCTGTGGATGAGAGGACTGATCAGCACTTCTACTCTCACCACCTTCCGTTGATTGAAAGTTGTATGAGATTGTTACCAAACAAGACTATTGGAATTTCAAGAAAACTATTACAGATTTTCTGATCTATAAAGTATAAACAAAGTTGCAGCACTACAAAGACCAGTTCCAGTAACTATTTATCCATCTCTTTTACAGTATCAATGCTGAATGCAGTAACAGAAGGTGTTTTGCATAAATTTTCATCCTCATGTTTTGAGGTTTATTTCTCATAGCATCAATCTTCTCTCATATAGTATCTGATTCTGATGAATCCATAATATTGCACATAGTGATTCAAGAGGAATCTTGTAATATCACAAAAGAACACTCATACCTTGCAAAATCAGTCCTTCGCTATTGGAGCATAGTTAAAGATGGAATGTTTGTGAGATTCTATTTCTAAAATACGTTGGTTTTTTTGAAAAACTGTTTCTGAACTAATTTCAGCACTTCAGACCCCTTTTTGATTCTTATAAATGAAAATAATTACATAATATTTGTCTCCCTTTAATAGATAAAATATTCAGGTCCATTAAATACTAATTAATTTTCTTCATGCTGGTCAAACAATGAGAACAGCTGTCAGCTCCTCTCCTTCTCCCCAGAGCAGTCTCTGTGCAGTAAGGCAAGTTCTCTCATCCTTTCCTATTTGATTCCCTCTCTATGGCTTAAAGGATTGCAAACCTGATTACCAGATCAGAGTGGATCTGGACAATCCCAGAGTGGAACTGCCATAGACTGTTGGGGATTGGTTTTTTTTTTTCCCTTTCCTCTCTGCCGGTGGAATTTCTTCCCATGACATGCTGAGTCCTTGAGACCTTGAGATGGGGGGAGGGAGAGCCTCCCTGCTTTTTTGGGAGTCTCTCTCAGAGGGTGGAGGGAAGGGGAGGTGTTAGAAGATTAGAAGCAGGTAAAGGAGGCTGGGAGGCAGTTGCTCGCTCACTTGCTCTTGGAGTCGGAGCAGAAAGGCCGCTGCTACCGCGCTCCCTCCCCCCCAACCCCAACACCAGGAGCTACTGCTTCTGGTGTTGGACCCCGCACTGCTGCCCTGCTTGGACGCTTTCTTGCTTCAGCTTGCTATCTCCACGTATCCTGTTGGAGCACCGGGACCAACGCTGCAAGCAAAGCCTCTCCTCCATCCCTTTCCCATCTGGGACACAGCTGCCATCACCCCCAGCGCCCCTGCAGGTGCGGGACGTGCCCCTGCCCACCGCCGGTAACTGCAGCACAAGGGAAGGGCGCCTGCCGAGAAGGACTGGAGCTGCCTTACTGTTCTGTTTGTTGTTAATTTCATCGTTGTTGTTGTTTTGTTAGCCTTGTTAGATATACTAGTAAAGAACTGTTGTTCCTATCCCTGTATCTTTGCGTGAAAACCCCTTAATTTCAAAATTATACTAATTCAGAGAGAGGGATTTACTTTCTCCATTTTGAGGGAAGGCCTTGCTCTTCCCTAGCACACCTGTCTTTTTCAAACCAGGACAACTGTTAACCATACTGGCCTAGTACATTAGCTAAAAGGCTCAGTATAAAAAAAATAAAAATCATGTAAAGTTGTTGGTTGTATTCCACAGTATACCTTGTGTAAGCTGGTAAATTTCTGCAACAGTTATTGAAATTAATTTACTCTGCCTAGCGAATTGGATTAGCATACCAGTTACTGCTTTCAAATTCTTTTTCATGGTCAGCAATTTGCCACTGGACTTCAGCAATTCTGTTACACAACTGAAAGATCTATTGTATGAATAAGAATATTGAAAACACCACAAGTGAAGCAAAGTGTACAAAAATATACCTCAGCTGGAGGTGGTATTCTGACACCTATGGATCTTAAATTTCCATTTATGTTAGAGGAAAGGCTTCAGGTAAATGCAGGTCTAGTCTTACAAAATTACTTACGGGGTAGTTTATAGCATTTTTTAAAAAGTGAAATTTAATTTTAAAAACCTGAAAAAAACCCTTGACATATTAAATAAAAACTCACAGATTGTTTTTATTGCTGAAAAATCACCACTAGAAATAAAAACATGTTACAGTGTCTTCATGAACTTTACAATGCTAAAAAATGATATATATTAACATCAAAATTAAACTCATCATTATGAGTGTGTCTTCATTAAAATATGTTTCTCTCCAATCAAAAAGTAAAAAATAAACCAATGAATGGATGAGATCTGAACCATGGCAATATAACTCTCCTTCTAACAAACTATAACCTATAAAACTATTTTGTGCTATCAACATGTGATGGATTTTTAGAATAAAATATTCTTCTGTCTGCAGGCCCATTATGTGTGTAGAGGTTCTGAACAAACATTTGAAATTTCACTACTAGAGCTGTATGAAACTTAAATTTCTGATTGACAAATAATCCCTTGGGTTTTTTTAATGCAGATTTTTTTTTAACTCTGACTTTGACTTTTTTCTCCTTGGACTGTCCTTATGAATTAACTTGAAGAGCCTCCCCTGACAAAAAAAAAAATTTAAAAGAAAAATCCTCACATCCCCTCAAACATAATTCAACCTTATTTAACTTTCCAATTTTGCATGTGTGTGAAAGTTTATACATTTTAGACAGAGAACATTTTTGCATTCAGCACAGATTTGCCACTGTGTGATATTTATCCCAAAATGGTCAAAGTGATAAATTATAAGTGCTTTATGATAAGTGCCCCATTTTCATTAAGCATAATGGATACTTCTCCCTGAAGTGTGTATCTTGGCAAATACCTTTTCTGCCTCAATTCTCCATCCCTAGGGGGCCACTTTTGGATTTAGATTTAGATTTTAGATTTAAATTAAGTACACAGCACATTGATGGTTTATTTCTGAGAAGTTCCTCATTTAGTCAATAATATCCTGGCCCATCATACATTGAAAATATGCAAACTTTGAAGCTTTAAACACTCCTGTGGCAAATATTTCTTACCCAGCTCATCTGAAAGATTTATGAGAGCAGGTTAAATTTAGGTTTTAGTTGCAATGTTCCATATAGCTTTTACTAGAATATATAGCCATCATTTTGGATTTATTCCTTTGGAAACAGATTGTACATATTCAGCTCTAAATTCTAACTAAGAAAACATTTCTCAGTAAAGCTTTACTGACTGCAGGCTTAAGAAACAAGTCATTCAGCTTTCCAGGCTAGAAGGCAGCATTCATTGCTGAGGTGGCTAAGTACTCTGCTCTGCAGAGCTAAGACAAGGTCATCATAATTACCCTCCACTCATTTTCTACAAGAAATTACATTTTAAAGCACTGTCTGACAGAAGTGAGAGTCTGCCTTCCTGGGGTAATGCTAAAAATTTATCCCCATTACAGTTTACCTTATTGACATCCATTCGCAACTTCTCATTGTTGGCACTGGCAGCTTTTTCTGCTGCTTTCTTTTGACGCTGAGGTCCCCTGCCAAAGAAGATGTAGTTGACCAATGCATACTCCAGCAGAGCCATGAAAACGAAGACAAAACACCCCATAAGGTACATATCAATGGCTTTCACATATGGAATTTTGGGAAGAGTCTCTCGAAGATGGGTGTTAATTGTTGTCATTGTGAGCACAGTTGTGATTCCTGGAAAAAAGAATTGAGAAGTCTAGTGATTGAAAGAATTTTAATTTATTTTCCAGAATAATAATTTACACTATTCAAATGCTAGAGTTGAAAAATATAATTTTTTCCCCTGGTGCAAAAAAGATATCTCTAACCTCTGTCCATATTCATAGAATCCTAGAAAAGTTTGGGTTGGAAGGGAACTTCAAAACCATCTAGTACCATGGGCAGGGAACCTTCCACTAGACCAGGTTGCTCATAACCTCATCCACCCTGGTCTTGAATATTTCCAGGGATCGCGAAGCGGCAACTCCAGGCAACATGATCCACTGTCTCACCAAACTCACAGTGAAGAATTTCTTCCTAAAATCTAATCTAAATCTACACACTGTCAGTTTAAAGGCATACCCCTTTATCCCAAGTCCCTCTCCAGCTCTCTTGGAGCACTTTTAGGCTTTCAAAGGTGCTCTAAGGTCTCACTGGAGCCTTCACTGCTCCAGGCTGAACAATTCCAACTCCCTGTCTTCATAAAGAGAGGTGCTCCAGTCACACAATTATCTTTGTGACATCTCTCCAGCCTGTTTAAGGTCCCTCTGGATGGCATCTCTTCCCTCCAGCATGTGGACAGCACCACACAGCTCAGTGACTTGCTGAGGATGCCCTCAATCCCATTGTCCATGTTGCTGACAGAGATGTTAAGCAGCACCAATCCCAACACAGATCCCTGAGGACACTTGTCACTGGTCTCCACTTGAACATCAAACTGTTGGCTGCAACTATTTAAGTGCAACCATCCAGCCAATTCCTTATCCACTGAGTGTCCATCCAACAAATCCATAACTCTTCAGTTTAGAGAGAAGGATCTCATGCATAACAGTGTCAGATGCTTTGTGCAAGTCCAGGTAGATGACATCAGTTTCTTTTCCCTCATTCCATCAGTGTTGGGACCTTATTGTAGATGGCCACAGACTTTGTCAGGCACAACTTGCCCTTAGTGAAGTCGAGTTGACACTCATGAATCACCTGGAGGATCTGCTCCATGACCTTGACAGGTACCAACGTGAGACTGATAGTTCTGTAGTTCCCCAAGTCTTCTTTTTTTCCCCCTCTTAAAAAGATGGGCTTTGCTTCCACTTTTCCAGTCAGTGAAACTTCTCCAGACTGCCATGGCTTCTCACATATGATGGATAGAGTTTTTGCCAGTTTATTTGCCAGTTCCCTCAGGACCTGTAGATGCATCTCATCAGGTCTCAAGGACTTGTGCTTGGGACCCCCAGGTTCCTTAGATGGTCTCAGAAAAGATCCCTTAAGCGAGTAGTTCTTCATTCTCCCAGTCCCAGCCTTTGCCTTCTGCAACTTGGGCAATATGTCTGGAGTACTTGTCCCTGAGAGCAAGGCATTAAAAAGGGGCTCAGTACCTCAGTCTTCTCCTGACCCTGGGTATCCAGGCCACCTGTTTCCTTTCAGAGTGGACTCCATTTTCCCTTACCATCTTTTTGCACTGATGTACCTATATAGAAGCTTTTCTTGTTGCCTTTGACATCCCTGGACAGATTTAGTTCTGTCTTAGGGCTTTAGCTTACCTAACCTGATCCCTGGCTGCTCAGATTTTTTTTTGTGTATTTCTCACAGGATACCTGACCTTGCTGCCACTTTCTATAGATATCCCTTTTGTGTTTGAATTTTTCCAGGAACATCTTGTTCAGTCCTTATCTTGAACTTGGATTTTTTGCATAGCATAAAAAACATTACACCTGTAATAAACTGAGCTCAGTCAAGCAAACAGTAGTTGGATTCCATAAGTGTATTTTTACCCAGCTGCAACCTTCCATAATGAGTCTCACTTTAAAACTACAGACTACAGTCACTTTATCTTGCTTTCCTCCAGCATTTTCGGGATGTCAGCAGTCTCAAATTCTTAAGGCAAAATGCGACACAGAAAGGTCTGGTAAAACTCAGATATATTCTATAACATTAAAATGTCAAATTCTCAATGGCATATTTTATGGACATTTACTTATTTTAGCTATATAAGATCTGTACTGGCAGGAATCAGTCTGATTTAGACAAAATTTGGCAACAGATAGAGATACTTATTTTTGTAACATGCTCCTTATGATGAGAGGCACAGAATAAACAGGCATACATGGAACTAGTGATGAGATTTACAAGTACTATAGAGATTAATTAGGGAAACAGTTTTGCTTTTAGAATGTAAGGTAACAGAAAGGAAAAAAATAATCAGACTCTTACAATAGTTTAGGTTGGAAAACACCTTTAAGTTCATTGAATCCAATCTTTAACTCAGCACTGCCATCACTAAACCGTGTCCCCAAGCACCAAATCTACACACCTTTTAAATCCCTTCATGAATGGTAACTCCACCACTTCCCAGAACAGCCTCTTCCAGGGCTGGATACCATTTTGGTGAAGAGATTTCCTGTAGGATCTAATCTAAACCTCCCCTGGCATAACTTGAGGCCATTTCCTCTTGTCCTTTCACTTGTTACTTGGCAGAAGAGATCAACCACTATCTGGCTGCATCCTCCTCCCAGGAATTTTAGAAAGCAAGAAGGTTCCCCCTGAGCCTCCTTTTCTCCAGGCTGAGCTCCCCCAGCTCCCTCAGCTGCTCCTCATCAGACTTGTGCTCCAGACCCTTCCCCAGCTCTGTTGCCCTTCTCTGGACACACTCCAGGCCCTCAATGTCTGTCTTGAAGTGAGGAGCCTAGAACTAAAAAACAGGATTTGAGGCACAGCCTCCTCCCTCAACATAAGGACAAGTGAGCTATACAACCCTAATAAAACTTTATTTAATTCCTGAAAGGAAAAGCAATTTACGATCCATAACACAATGCTGAACGTGTGTTCTGGACTGCAACAGGCAAAAGCAAACTAAATGCATTCTTTTCAGAGAAAAAATAAGCAGCAAAAGAACAACAAAATATGTTGAGACAATTAGGCTAATTTTGGTTGCAATGATTATACAGTTAGCTGATTCAGACATGAAATCACTTTAATTTTTATTTAAATTCTTATGTTTTAAATGCTGATTCAAATAATACAAAGCATAACAACCCAGACATAAAAAGATCTAACATATATTATTTTTATTTTCAAATCATGCACTATCCACTCAGCCAGAAGCCAGAAAAACCATTCAGCTAATGGACACCGCATGAAATGTGTAGAAATACCTACCTAAAGCAACCCTTGCAGCTGAAGCATCATAATTAATCCAGAAGGAAACCCAGGAAAGGATAGTGATCAGAATAGAAGGCATGTAGGTCTGCAGAATGAAGTAACCAATGTTTCTCTTAAGTTTAAAGCTGAGAGACAGCCTTGGGTAGGCACCTAAAAGAGAATATTTGGTATGGCCATAATTTATTTGTATAATACCTGAAAACATTTTTCTTTTCTGTCATTTTGGTTATATTTTCATTCAACATAATACCCTCAGAGCTGAAATATCCAGGATATTCAGCTGCAAAATTTCCAGCAAGAACTGGGATTAAATCATCTTTTATGCAAAGGATACAGAGATGCTCTAGTTGTTTATCAGCTGGTAATTATAATATTCCACAATCAACAGCAAAAATACAAATCAGAGCAACAAAGCAACAAAGAAATGCCTCTTCCCTGACAAGCTATTGTATGTCAGCGTCAGTATAATCCTTATCCTAAACCTCTTTCCAAGAATAGGAACACTCGTCTTTTGTCACTGGATACCAGAAATATTATAGTATATGAAACATTTGTTAAAGTGGGTGCCTAGAAATCATTCTTCACGTCCCATTTCTGCTTGATTTTGAAGAATTTGGGATGTAAAATCCTTCAATATTCCATCCAAAGGTGAATTCTACCCACATCTGGAAAGTGAGTTTTGAAGATAATTTTTTTTAACACCGCTAATGGGTTTCTCAAGTAGGTAGAAAACATCTCCTAGTAACAGCCAAATCCAACTCTTCCTTCTCTTGAACAATTTAATGTCATTGAAATATGTTAGTTATTTCTTTGTTTGCTTTTAAAAAAAAATTCATTAAATCCAATCTGATTTTCTGCTCCTTTTCAGAAAGCATCTTTTCAGCCTTCAGAAAGTCATACATTTACTAGAATAGGTTAAACTGAAAATCCTGGAAAAAGCATTTTAAAGATTTTATATTGAAAACAAAATAATTAGTCTAATACATCTCCAACTTGGCAAAAGAAACATCTAAAAATACAGAGAAAAGGTTCCTAAATTTCATACACACTGGGTTGGGTTTACAGCACAGAGGAATAAGTGGCTTAATCAGTTTTCATAGGTAAACAGAAAATACAGCTCATTTGATGAGCCTTAACAAAACAGATTACTGTGCCCTCTTCATACATTAATGAATAATGCCTTATACACTATGGAAGCTGGAATAAAAACTTTTGCTTTCCAAATTCACAGTTGCTGCTCTATTTTATTCTTGTTTCTAAAAGTTTTGCTTCTCAACTGCACACTGAGAGTTAATCCAGTTTTAAAAGTTTTTAAATGAATTCTCCTTTTAAGTTCCCCTCCACAAACCTGTAGAGAAAACAACGTTCTTGGTGATAAGCTTGTAGTCTACAATGGAGAACTGTGGCAGTTCGATCTTTGTCACTCCTGTGACTGCATTATCACCCCCACGCCAGTAAAATTCAATGTCATCTGTTGTATAGCCATCTATGAAAACAGGAATAAACAAGTGAGATATAAATCTCTTCTGACATCATAGGGAACAGTTCATTAACTCAAAATACATAAAATATATTTCTAAAATTAAACTATTTAGAAACATACAGACACAGGTCATTCCAAATATAACTTCAAAAGTCAATCCTATATGTATTTTAGTATTTGTTGGCTTTGTATTTTTTTTTAAGACGTGTTAATATATGAATGTATTAACAAAACAGACCTTTAAAACCAAATTAAGACTACACACATTCTATCTCTAGATAGCAGCTGTACATTGGCTTAAGGTAACTTCTGATCCCAAGGCTGGGTAAAATGGCATGAGTTTGCTGTAATTTCTGTTCCTGAGCTGAACCATCAGCACTGGCAAAGTTTAGTTTTTATTTGTAAAAAACAGCATAATTATTTTTCTAAAATGGCTGTAATGCAGTAAAAGACAGTCACATCCAGTAAGGCTTGTAAGAGGCCTTGTAGGAAGCAACTATAGCAGATGCAACACCCATCAGTGGCAAAAAAACCACCTACAAGAAATCAACCAAAGAAAAAAATTCCCACCACCAAAAAAACTACCCCAGAACACAGCACATGTTCACACAGTCATAAAAAGTATCCATGAAAAAGGAAACTGGGTTCCCAAGTGGTAGCTGAGCCAAGTTGCATGCTTCAGAGTTGGTGTACAGAAATGATCATGAGAGATCAGAAATAAACCTATTGCAAAACCAGGAAATACAATATTCATTGATGTTTCATTATGCATTAATCTAAAGATTTTTGTAATTGAAAGTTGTAAATAAAATCAACTAAAACACAGAATAATGACCATGGCTTTTTTGCAAATTGAGATAATAAACATATAAAAAACACCTTGATTTTAAGTCCTCATCCACAGACAAAGGACAAAATTGCACACTAAACACCATTTTACAGTGTTCAAATAGCACTGAATTTCAAGGAATAATGCATAGAATCTATAAAATTGTTCCTGTGCATCACTGATTTTTGATAATCCAAGTAGAAACCAGGTGTACAGTATTAGAGGAAGGCAAGCAAGTTTGAATACATGAACAAAATAATCTGTAAAAACACTGAAACAACTATAAAAATCTATCTAATACACAGAATTTTAAAAAATATTTTGGTAGATACATTCCTATAGTATGTTGGTAGCAATTCCAGAGTTTTGTATAAGAGATCCTTTTACTTTCCTGGTCACAATCTTCAGAAAAGAGGCAGACAGTTTACTTATGTTTCCCTGCCTAGAAACACTTTATATTTGTTAAGTCTTTTTCTAGGCTTTCAGAGAGAGAAATAAAATAAAATAAGGATGAATAATTATATTGGCTGATCTTGAGATGTAAAAGCAATTTACTGAACTTCATGTTATGAAAAATATAACAGAACATCCTTAGAAAGTTTGGAAAGGTTGATATTACTTTTTTGGGAGTATCTTTGTGATATTGTCAAGTTT
The DNA here is from genome assembly GCA_013397375.1 of Toxostoma redivivum. Classification (NCBI taxonomy): domain Eukaryota; kingdom Metazoa; phylum Chordata; class Aves; order Passeriformes; family Mimidae; genus Toxostoma; species Toxostoma redivivum. The sequence continues at coordinate 384,564 of VXBI01013791.1, forward strand.
TGCTGATATTCTGGCATCTACCCTGTCCTCCAATGGCAAGTTCCAGATTCTAATACCATTTACTGAACTTGGTGGGATTAATCAAGGTAATTTATTTAATTCTGAGGTAACTAAACTGTTAAACTTGACAGCTAATAAATCAATATTTTTTGTTCTGTTTATTTCTGAGAAAAAACCAAATGCTAAAATAAGTTTCAGAAGGGAAAAACCCCACTCTTCTATGTAAGAGAAAAAGTTTATGAAAAGACTAAAAGGCTTATTATTTGCTTGTATTTTTTAGAATATCTGTTAGAAGAACTTTTTTGCCAAACTGCCTATTTAGCCTTGAACTGTCTAATCTTACCCGGGTTCACACAAGAGAACTCCAGGATTTATATTCCAGCTGACTGCCAAATGCTTCAGCATTACCCTCTACCAAGAAGACATGGTTCAGCTTCTTCCTGGATTCTCACAGCCTTAACACTATCAAACATTGACAACTACTTCTTAGGAGAGAGGAATCCTTGGAAACTCTCACCCAAAGGTTCAAACCGAAGATTCCAAACTGCAGCTCTGGGTGGCTTTGGGGAGAACTCCCTGCTGCTTAAGGGAATTACATTGGGCAAACGATAAGCTGAGACAGACCCAGAATGACAAGACTTGTGTAGGAGGTATCAATAAGGAGAATTTCAAGAAGTCTGTTTAAGCTTTCATTAAAATACTTCTCCCTCTTTCCAAAAAGGATAAATTATCCCATTCATTTCAGAGTGTGGAAAAAGAGAGAAAAGAATATTAAAGTCATCTGCACATGAATGTTCTTGTGTACTGCTAAAGTACCCAAAGATAACTGGATATAAGTCCAGTATCTGAAAACATCTGCCAAAAGAGAGAATGGGCCTATTCATTCTCTAGTGGATGTTTAACAGTAAAGTCCAATTACCTGTGGCTATAATAAACTCCTTCTTCAGGTATGTGGGACTCAAAACAACTCTACTTACACGTTAAAATTATTTAAAGATCAACGAATTTAAAGTAGTAATAAGCAGTCTAGAAAAAACAATCTGTAGCTCTTGACAAGAAAAAAACAAGAGTTAATAAAGTCAGTTCAGTATTTCTAAATTATCAGACCACATGTTGGTAAAGTAGAAACGTAAGCATACTAAACCCAAAAATGTTCCAAGTAATGTTTGCAAGAATATAAGTTTAGCACAGAACACTATTTGATTTAGACTGTAAAACAACAGTTAGTTTACTATATATTAAATTGTATGTAGCTCTGTTGTCAGCAGAGAGCATCTGATTGATTGCTTTCCACTCAATCATTTATATATCATCATCAGCACGATTTACTTCACGTTCAGAAAGTTCAATTTCTCATTTCTGTCATGCATCACACCAGTCAACCAAATCAATACATTGTCCGGGTAACATGGCACCAATCCTGAGACAAGCAAAGCATTCTTGACTTCCATTAACAGGGACAGGGAGTTTATCATCCTGTATACATTGAGGAATGATAGATGACAAAGCACTGTAGAGAAAAAACAAACAACTAGTAGAACACAGAATAAAAAGCCCTTCACATAGAAAACTATAAAAGCACCAATTTTTGCCAGCCTATTCAAAACAAGTCAAAAATAGGAAATTCTTCTAATACAAATAACCTAAAATGAAAGCTGAAGCATTACTGGCTGAAAATGAAAATATTTAGACACAAGATAATTATTGTATGGTGTCAGAAGCACCATACAATAGAAGAAGTAGATTTTTCTGAAGAACTCAGGATTTCTCAGGATTAACTGCCTCACAATGCTGCAGTTTATACATGACAGCTGGGAGATATTTTATATCTACACATCTACAGCGTGCACTGTGTAGGAATTCAAGTGCTCCACATTACTGACACTCTGGCAGCACCTGGAGACTGAAGATAAGATATCTGTTGATTTTTTGGGGTGGGAAGAGGGGGGAAATGATATAAACATGCAAAGCAGTGAAAATGTGCCTAAAACAAAGGGAGGATTCTGAGGCCATGCCCTAACCTCTCTCTGCTCTGAACCATAAGCAATTTGTGTGAGCTTGGGCAATACGTGCACGTGTCCTGCATCACCTCTGAGCTAAGGAGAATCACTTCAGCATTGACAAGGAGACACATGAGACAAAAGCATTCCGTTGGCACCTGTCAAAATCCTACCTTCAGCTGCTAAAGCTTTTCCAACTAACTGTTCCTTCAGTTACAACCTATTTCTGTGATTCTGAGCATTGAGAGTATGGAATTATGATGAAGCATAGTTTGCTACTTCAAAATTTTTGCTAAGCAGGTCTGGAAACTTGGTGAAAGCAGAGAGCACACTCCCCCTTTTATCACCTGAGGTATTTGTCTTTTTCTCACCAATAAAAACATATGAGAACTCAGTTTACAGCAGATTCTGGACTTAAATACTATTACAAAGCAACCGTTTACAAGATGGACGCTATATACCTGGTGGAGAATAACAGAGTTGCATTATACACATGGCATTTTTTGGGGGAAAAAGATCACAAATATACATTACTATATACAAAAACCTATGGCGTCATAGATATGGAATGAGTATCAACTATTTAATTTCTTCTGCTGTTATCAAATTGATTTTCTTTGCCTAGCCACTCACAATATGGTAGCTTCCTAAAATAAAATGGAGAGAACTCATGCATGATATCTATGCCCAAGTGAATGTTTTGATTACAATTACACAATATATTGTTAGCTAACAATCATAATACATTAATTTATATAAATGCAGGCCATAGATTTTCAGATTAATGAAAGAACTTGAAATCTACAGGGCCTTTAAAAGAGATGAATGCTATAAGGAAATATTAAATTAAGTGATTAATCCTGTTTGTATAACAGACTGTAGGATACCTTTAGTAGCAATAGCTATACATTTAATTTATTTTTAAACATAGAACCACTACTCCCTCCTTTTTCAAGATTTTCTTCAGCAGTTTTGCATTTACATAGAGTAAACAGCAAAATTACTTACAGAATCATAAGTAACATGCAAAGCATGTTTTGAAATTCTGAAGCTTTTCAGATCTCTCAAACTTGTTTCACTGCATCACTTCAGCCTTCACTTATTCAATTCACTTATTCATTCAAAAACATAGCCAGAAAGTTAGAAGTGCTTCTTTGAATTTGAAGAGATGTTTAAAGCTGAGGAGAATACAAGACATGAGGTGCTGAAACCAGCGGGGTGATACAAATGTGAGTAGGAAAAACAGAGTTTGTATGCCAAAGCAATTGGAAAAAAGCACACCACACTTGTTTCTTTCTCATCCTCTCTAAATTCTGTCTTTCTGCATAAAACATTAAAATTCTTACATTTCCCTTCAAAGGCTTTTTCCCCCTAAGGCTCTGAGGATTTGGATACAAAGAGGATTTTCTGACTGCAGTGAAATTTAATTGATTTTTAGATTAAATTGGCAACCTTCTCAAAAAACAATCATCTTCAAGTTCTTCAAATGGCTCCTTACTGGGGAGAGTAGAATGGGTCAAAGAAACAGACAGAAATGTGATGCTGTAATTACTACATACAGCTATTTAAAAAAAGAAAATGTCTTTCGATGAACAAGTGAAATGACAAAATTGATTCCAGGCCTTAGAGTAGGATTTTCATTATGTTAGCAGAATCAAGTTTAATTTTCATGTACGTACATCAGGCTGATTCTTGCTTACAGGAAGCCTAGTAATGATGCCTAAAGAGGCTACCTAGAACAAAGGCCAGACAGTGTTAAAGGAATAAAGTACATATTTATTAAAAAGGCCTTAAAAGGATACACCTTGGGCAGCACAAGAGTCTGCAGTGACTCCATCCAAGATGGACCCAAGATGGACAGTGTGTCATGAGTTTTCATGCTTTTATAAGTTTTGGTCCATTTACATATTGAGGTTAATTGTCCAATTGCAGCTTAGGTTATGAAGTCACATCCTCCCTGCTTGCTCTCCTCAATCCGCTGTTGTTTGCACTTTTTGGGCCCAAAGCTGCAATGGTGCCTTGTTTCTCAGGCTGGAAAAGGATTGTTTTGTCTAACTACACTGTGAAGAGAATTTACTAACACTTTATATGAAGTTCAGAGTTACATACTAATGCAATACGGAATCTGGAAAAGATGAAAGCTAAAACTTAAGGCAACAATAACTTACAGAACAGGTATCCTGGTGGAACTCATTAATTTTTTTTCCCCTAATGATTTCAGTGAAAACCATTCATATTTTAGAGTACCTCCTGCAAAATGCTTTCATAAATGTATTTCCACTGCTACAGTATTTCTAAGAAAAGAAAGAGATTAGAAACAGGGAGAACTGTATCCATGCACTAATATTCAAAAACCTTTTATCTCCTGGAACACAGCTATTTCTTGCAATCTTTCTGCTTCCATAAGTTCAGTCACTCCCACCAGTATGAATGATCTAAAAAAATTGTTGGATTCAACGCTGTGGAGATCCTGCAAGCCTAAGAGCTCCTCACACAGCAGAGACAAGAGTATGTGGAGCAGAATATGCCTGGTGAAAGGAAGGCCATGGGGGCTGACTGGCACAGAGAGGGTGCCATGGCATCAGAACAAAGTTCCTTTTGGGACTTCAGGGACAACTGGACACTCTGTGGAGGTTGGAACACAGATCTTTCTCACATCCTTCTTGCAAGAAGACTCTTCATCTTTTTCTTCTGATTTCCATCATCCTTTAGTCCTGCAGACCAAGTGCTCGGTTTATGCATTAAATATATCCCAGAACACAATAAAATACAACACATCTGGCTCAGTTTTATTTATTTAAATGGCTGAAGTCCAGGAATTTCCATCACTGTGGAAATTTTGTATCTGATTTATGTAGGCAAACAAATAGCATTAGATAACTGTGCATGTTTTATATAGTACACAGAAACATGCTATCCCCTATTCTGCTACAGTTCGTATTCCTTAACCCACTTACTTCATTTAGCAGATGACCTTTTCTGAGGATAAGGTTGACAGCATTATGTCAGCACATTGATTAAGTCTGGATCATCTTGAAGGTTATTTCAGTGTAGCATGGCTGACATTAAACAAATATGTGAGGAAAACATGGGTGGCAACAGTTGTCAATATAAAGTTAGAGCTAAACATATTTCTCACTTGAGCTAAACATATTTCTCACTTTCACTACTACTGAAATTATGAAGAAAAAAACCCTTAATCTTTAAAAAAAACAGATTAGTATATATTAGACTTCTGCAGTAAAGTTTATTATTTCCCTATTGCACATACCACAGAAAAAAAGGAGTTCTGGAACACACAAGTAACTATGTGAGGCATGGCACATTTGTCCTAGACATAAAAGATGTTGGGAAGCTTAGTTTCATTTGCAATTAGAAGTAAACTACGGTAGAAAACTGTGAAACTCAATATTAAGAAAACTAATATAATTAACTATTTTCTTAAATCTCAATTTTATTGTCAGCAATGCAGAAGAACCAAGAAATTTATTTTCACTTCTCATAATGGTAGATCTTCAAAGATGCTATAGGAAATTGCAATATGTAGCCATGAAGATGATACCAATCATAGCGGAGGAAAGCAACATTTAGGCAGAAATAAATTTCTATTTAAATGTGAACTGATGTAAATAGGATAAAATGAATAAAATAATACTTAAGTGATCTATTTCAATGCCATTAAATCACAAAATGAACAGAACTCAAGTAAAAATAACTATTGAGAAAAGACAAGTGCAATCAGATATAAGCAGGCAATGGGCTTTTTTTTTCCAGAACGATCAACAAAGTGAAAATATAAATTATTTCGTATGTTTAAAGACTTATGATTTTACTACATAATTCATAGCTGGTTTTTTTCAACATTTAAGTCAATGAAAACAAGTCAAAGTTAAAATTAACTTAAATTTTAAAAAAACCAAAACAAAACAACAAAACCCATCCCCTTCAATATCAAGGTTTATATCAAAGTTGGCATCAGAAATTGTTTACAGGAAAATAAATGTTGTTTACCCTAGTTCTTGAGATTTACTCCTAATCAGAGACAAAGCTGACATGTCCCAGAAAGCTGAACTGGGAGATCTACATGGAACAGAGAACTTTGAATGCCAAGAGACTGCTCAAGGTCTGCTTGAACCTTCTGCCACACTCAAACCCTCCAGTTTAAAAAGCATGATAGTGAAGCGCACATACTGTAATAAACATAGCTAAAAGCATTCAACTGAACAATGCAGTAAAAGAATGATGCTGCTCATATATTAACTGGATCATTTTATAAAGTCCATAAATCTGCATAGGTAATCTCATCAACCCCAGAATCAGATATGAAAACTCTTCTGTGTTTTTAAATGAGAGATATGTATAAGTAATGATTCAAATAGGAAGTACTGTGTTCTTTTGGCATAATATTAAATAGCTGACTTGGGTGCTGAGGGAAAGATTTTTTATACTTTTATGCATATATGTATTTTATATATATATATATATACATACTGAATTTTTCAACTGTATTCTGAAAAGGTATTTTTGAAGACTGATGGAAATGTCTTAACCCTGAACTCTTTGTGTAAAGTTAAACACTTTTTACTCTTTGAAAATAATTATTAGCAACCATCTTCTACTTTTGAAAGTCCGTATTTCAGGAACAGAACTTTTATAGTATAATGTACATCCATGCTGAGTGGGTGTAAATGACAAATTATTTTCTCCTCTCTTCCTTCAGTAGGGACAAGGCTCATATAGGGAAACTAAATACTTATATTTGCACCCTACCATTAATTTTATCACTGCAGCCTGTATTTCATCTTCATGATCTGAGCTGATTCCTATACTTTTATCTCATTTGACTACATTAACCTATTTATACATAGGAAAATTGCTGTCCAAAGCAATATATGATCTGGAAATTATGAAGGCCATTGAATATTGTTCTCTATTAGACAAATGAATCTCACAATTTACTTCATGAAAAGACTGTGTATGCTGTTTGCTCTTTTGTCTGATTTAAGAATTGGTCTTTTTGAAACTGAAAATAAAAATGAGGGGTATATCCAATCAAATGAATCAGTAAAGCAGCACCTCCACAAGCTCAGTTTTTAATACCTTAGATATGTAAGACCAAATGTTCTAAGTTTCCTGCAACCCAATATCAGCCTACATTTTGAATGCTCGTGCACATTAAAAAAACGGAGAGGAAAAATGAGCAACATCTGGCAACCCTAACCTTATTTATAAAGTTGCATTAATACGCCACTTTGCTTAATTATTACATAGCTGTATTAAAAATACACAAGGAGAAAAACGCAATTTGTAGAAGAAAGCCCTTCTGTTTGTGGCTGTGCCATTTTTTCAATTTAGAAAAATATTTATTCATTATGATATGCTAGCTTGCAATGCAGTGTGAGTAATATTCTGAAATATTATTCCATCTTTGCCTGAAGGACATCACAGTATCTAAAACACTTCTACTTTTAGGTAAAAATCTGGTTATGAAAGTTTAGGGACATTGGTCTGATAGACTGCCCAGCAGGAACATGCTGAAACCTGTTACTGCCAAGACTGAAATATCATTAGAACATAAAAGCCCCCACAGGTTCTTACACATGTAGAATAATGGTTGAATTTAGACACTTAACTGAAATTACAGAAATTAATTTTCTTTTAGTAATGAGCAAGCTATAATTTATGCTCCTTCTAAAGTCATCCACATATATAGATTTGGGAGCTTTTTCTTTCCTATTTGGATAAGTCTTCTGTCATCTACAAGATTTTCAAGGATAATTACAAGTACCTTTGATGTGGAGAGCTATTTATACAGTACCACGCAAACAAAGTTTATAGGAACTTTAATTATAGACCATGATATTGTTAGACCTACATCATTATTTTCTAAAAATTGGAAGTCCTGTAACATTTCTAGGTGTCCTTCACACAAGCTTGGCTGGTATCAGAAACCACATCACTGCCTCCTCAAAGTATTTTAGTGGGAGCTGTGTGCCTCAGAGGACTTTCCTGCAGGAAACTGTTGTGACACCTCTATCAGAAAAGACAGCACAGATTTGTTGGCAGTATCCCAACGACTTTCCTAGGATGCTGAGAGGCCAGAATAAATTCTTTTGACACCCATCCCTTCAGCTTTTATAAATGGTATACAGAGAAAAGTTATTTGGTGGGTAACACGATGCTAATGGTTGTGGATGGGTATGCACAAGGTAGCAGGACCTGCAAGTGTTTTAACAGGATAATGGGGACAAGGCCAAAGGAGAATGAAAACTACTTCAACCCTCTGCATTTATCTGGTACAGGAGACTAACTCTAAGAGCCTCAAACACATCATTAAGTAGCTACTTCTGCAAATCCATGGCAGATGCAACCTCATTGCACATTTTTTTCACTAGGAAAGTTCACTTGTCCTAGTCCAGTTTAAAGTTTTGGCTTTTATGTACCATAAAGCCGTGTTAAATCCTGCTCTATAGGTAATATACTGTTTTACTCTCTTTTACTCCTCTGATCTGCATTGATGTACCATACTAGGTTTCATTACTACATTTCAGAAGTTTATAAGTTCAAAAAACTGTCTATAACTCCTCTAACATTCACTTTTCTTCTGAGCTGCAGCTCTAAGCATTCCTCGAGGCTATGCCTATTTCATGAAGTAGATGTGACTGAGACAAGATAATGCCAACTCTTAAAGGGACTTTTCCCTGCAAGCAGATTTTAATACACTGTTGACTTTTATTCTGTTTTCCTTTAGCTCTAGTATTGTAACTGTGTCAATATGCAAATATGTATTACATAAGGTTGCCTCTCAGGCAATCCAGTACAATATTTTAACATACATAAAAGGAAATCAGCCTCAAATACAAAAATTAAAGAACTACAACTTTTTTTGCTGAGAGCCCCATGTGGACTGTACCTCTCTCATGCCTCTGAAATAAATACCCTTCTTCAGAAAAAACGAAGAGGAAAAACACATGAATAATACAATAATGTATAATAAACCATGCAGCAATGGAATATGGTATAATTAGTACTTCACAGTCACTATACTTTCCTGTCATAATTGCACAGAATCATTCTTGAGAGAGTTATGAGTCAAATTCACCTTCAAGCTACAGAATACCCCCCCAAAACACAACTGTAACTATTTTCAAATAAACCTACAGTATTCCATACATGTGTCTGTCTGTTCCTTATTTAAACTGCCTTTTCCCTTATACAGTGAGATTCCTTCCTAACTTATCCTTACAATCCAAGGCTTATGTGCATCACACATGCCATTATCTACATTTATTGTCTTTCCTTTGGAAGTGTTATCCTGTATGTATCTGTGGGCTTTATGAAGCAGAAAAGTTGCTACTTGTAGGGAACACATTGCTTCACTGCAGAAGCAAGAAACTGAAAGTACAGTGAGCTTTACTCCCATAAAAATGAAAATTGGATTCCTTCTCTGCTCTACAGCAGCCTCGGCGTCCAGGAACCAGGAAGATGTGACGGCTCGGGAACATATCCACATATCTAATGGCCAACTTGTAAACATGGTTATCAAACCATTGTCCTATCTGTGGTGCTCCCAACTTCACATCATTAAATTACTGCTGTACTCTGTTTATGTTACAAGCACATGGATGCTGTAGTATTTATAAGGAAATATTTTATTATCATTATTATTATTGTATAAAGCAACAATTTGTACAAAGCTTAAAATCAAAGGCCTCTTGTGTGGCAAAGAATAAATGTGAAACAACACATCTTTGGAAGGCATTGAGTTGAAGATAGTGATCTTTCTCATATGAATTTTATCACGTCATTGTGTCACAAGTTAGAAGTGGGAACACTGAAAAACTGACCTGTCCCAAGTGGCTTTTAACTGCCACTCTGACTTGGAACATCTCACAGAGCTGTTAGACAAATGGAAGGTATGCAAGCCCAATGTTTTCCTGGGCACAAGATCTGTAATAACTTCCAATTTGTGTGTAGAGTGCTGAAGCTAAGAAATACTTTCATTACCTTCCTTGTACCAAGAACAGATACAGAAAGACAGACTGATTCTTGCTTTTTAAAGTATCAAGAGCTATTGGAACAAAAAAGTGTTGCCAAGTCAACAGGGAAAACATAGGACACTTTTTCTTCAAGGAAACCAAAAACCATCCAGATCCACAAACTCATAATAATGCAGTGCTGTTTGAAAATTGTACAGATACATGCCAAGGACAAAACTGAAAGGGATGAACTGGAGCAGCACTCCCTGGAGGCCCATTATACTCTTCATTTGGATGGAACTGCTTGGCCATTAGTAATGGTAAATACTAGTGAGTACCATAAACACAAATGCATGTGACCATGAAGAATGAGTCATCCCCAACAAAGGACCCATATTCCTGGGGTCACCATGGTGAATACCAGAAACCAGCAAAAGGAGGAAGGAGAGGAGCAACTCTGAAAGGATGCACCACATTCAGCTGTGGTGGTTTAAACAACCTCTACACCTCCTCGGGCACACCCTAAACTCTCCATGTAGTTTACTGTACATGTAACTGAGATTACCAATAAAAAGTCTTCCAATATCAGATTATGAGATATACCTACATCTATAGAACACTTAAAGGACCTAATAATATTAAATGCTAAGTTTACTTCCAAGGTTTGCTTATTTGTTTTGATTTTGAGTGAAATTTAACACAAAGAAGGCAGCCTGACAGCTTAATTACAACTAAAAGAAAATTAAAATCTGTGCTGCACTTTTGTCCTCTTCACTAACCCAAAATGTATTCATGACCTGTCCATTACGGCTATTTGATGTGCCATTAAATATAGAAAATAGTTCTACATTGTTAACATTTTCTGTAGGGTCACTGCACTTGGAAGAATGTGATCAGAAAAACTGTTGGGCTAATCCTGGGTGCTTATTTTCACCTATTTTTGCCATCACCACAACATTAGGCTGCATTAGAACTCATTCATGTGAAAACACTGTGATCAAGGGAAAAAAATCATTCTAGTTTGGAAAGGTTAGCTGTGTATCAGAACTGAAATTATTGGAATGCAAAAATCAAATAAAATTTGGAAAAGACAACTGTTGCAACAAACAAAGGCCCTTCTTAAAAAGGAAAATTAATTAGAAATACATTAGGAAAATCCAAGGGAAATAATTTTGCTTTCAACCTGTCTGCCTTTACTTCAACTTTGGTAGACTAGAAGTGTTTATGGCTCTATTTTTACCTAAATTCACTTAAGCTATATATTTATGGTATGTGCAAATTAACCAATAGTCTTATGAAGAGCTAACCTGTCTAAAGCATAGAGAAAACCAGTTTTTAATAACAGACTTCTGTCTCACGAGAACAATCTTTCAGCTTAGCGTCTTTTGCAGTCTTTGTACTGCAGTACTTTCTTTTAAAAAAGAAAGAAACATTTTACAATTCTACCTGTACATTCCCTAGAGACAATTCTCTAACACAGTTTTCGGCCAAATAAAATCTCTTGAGAAAACTAAGGGAAGCCAAGAATGAGTTTTGTCTGATGAAGATTTCATGGATTTTAGCTGCTAAAATTAATTTAAAATCACTTCCCAAATTATCATCATATGTATTGGGGATTAAGGAGTATGCCAGCTACCAATTAAATGCAGCCATTTAATAGCATAAAGTAGCCTCACACAAGAATTTATGGCATACATTGAGGAAAACAAAATCCAATTAAAATTACAGGAGGAATTTAGCAGGGCAGAATTTAATTAGCAAAGATAAAATTTTGCCAGAAGACTGTGGCTAACACCTGTTCTGAAGTGTAAAGTGACAAAGAACATGTAGTAACAAACATCTGGGTCATAATTTTTGTTGCATTTGCTAGACAGTTCCTCCAGTTGCATTTAGATCCTTGTTTCCCTTAGACTGGGGAAGCGCTGCTTTCTCAGCTACAAGTGATGGTATAGAAGTCTGTGATGCATTCCAAAATCCTTATCCAACCCCAGAAGTACTGTTGGAACGCTGAAATGCTGATTTTCCTATTTCTGCACACAGTTTAAATCCCATTTATTAGCATATTTCACCTCCCCTCTGTGAAGTCGCAAAGCTTCCTGTAAGCAGCTGTGAGTGGCCACGGGGACACAATTGTTGTGGCCACAGCACATAGCAAGTGGGCAAGTGAGCTACCCTGAGGTTATTCCCTTTGTCAGAGAACAAGGTCAAAACGGCAGGGAGGATAAAGAATGAGTGAAACTGACTTCCTCATTGGGATACAACAAGAATATCCCATCTAGGAGGGCAGTCAAAAACACCTTCCCAGATATATATGCAGAATCAAAAAAACTCAGTTCTATCATATTTTTCAAGCTGAATTAATTTAAGATTTTCTTAAATTCCATTATTTACCTTTTGCAGGCCCAAAGTACCAATGAGGATGCTTACTTACCTAAAGACATTTGAACACCTCCTGAAATACAGATGACTAATTTTTTTAAGTGTTCCCAACAGTAGAAATCTTTAAAATCAACTAAATATATGAACTGAATAATCACCATTTTCTCTTGTGTTCTCCTGGTATTTTTTTTTACTTGCTTAGGAAAAAGTTAATATTTGCTTTGATACACATGCAAAACATCCCTGGAAACATATCCTTCATTTACAATTCTAGAAGGGATATATTGTCTAATAAGAGCATTTTCTACATTTGGCAAGTTGTTACATTCACTAACATTGTAAATTAAAATCCAAATTAAATTCTGTCTTTAATGACTGCAGATAATGTTTTTCTCTAGGTTCACTAGCAACTTCATTATCATTAACATCAAGTCACTGGACTACCTCACTGATGAAAGATGAAGCCACTGATTATGCCATTCATTATATCCATCAGCATTATACTTATGAGTTAAAATCCTATCCTATTAGTGATGAAAGGGATACATATCAGAAACCCATCATTAATGAACCCTACTGTTAGTAAATCCACATGTAGCTACAGCAAAGGACAAATAAAGCATCAAGATAAAAGCTTTGAGCTTTGACAATTACATAAATAATGAGAGAGAAAATAATTTTTAAAACCTTAAAGCAAAGAGTGTTTCAGAAAAATTCATCTTTTCCTCAAGGCTGCCCTTTGAACAACAGACATATGGAGCACCATTACTGTAATTCTCACATAAGAATTTTAATTCAATTTAGAAAATAAAAATGTTCATCATAAAATGAAAATGTATGCTTGGTATTGCTTTCAATTAATTTTACTGAAAACAAAATAAAGCCTTGTGATGTGGGAAATTGTGAATGAAATATATGTATTACTGGTTCCCTAAATGCTACAACTTAGGGTAGATGAAATAAAAATAATTACTGGTAGTCCTGAACAGAAAAAGGAATGCTTTAGAAGTCCATCTCACCAAATCATCCAAAGCAATAGAAATTACTATATGTTCTGAAGTGGTTTTATTAAATATATTCAGCTTTAACAAATCTGATTTATTTTGAAAACATTTGTTTTTGTACAGTTGCTTTTACACTGGCAAGAAAGCCTACAGGGCATGATATGTGCTATGCGATTGCTATTTGTTTGTCCACTGTGGATTTCCTCCCAACCCCCTTCTCACCTAAAGCATTTGGTTACCCTAACTGAGCTCTCAATCAGCAAGCGACTTTAATTATCTGCTGAAAATTGGCTGTGAACTGTTGATTAAAGAAATGCCCAATTTCTGTGTGTGCACCTAGCATCAATTATAACCTGCATCTATAAAATCAGGTATTTTAATTCTTCCTACAGCAGCACTGCTTTTAAATCTCAGGAATATGCAGGAATTAACAATTATAAGAGACAAAAACACTACTTAAGATACCTTAAAGGGGTTTCAGCTCTAAAAACTAAATTGCTCTCTGTCTGACAATAGGCACATTGAATAAAGAATTGTACTAAAGGTTAGAATCACTACTTTCCATTATTGCACTGTCTCTCGTTGTCGGAACTCAGAACATCCCTCTGAGTGTCCAGAGTTCTTGGGACCCCTGCCAAGGGGCTCAGAAACCCTGGCACACTGGCCAGAACACCTGTGGATTTGATTATGACCCTTGGGAAAAATTACCAGCTTTATATGAGAACCTGAAACTCACAAAAGTTTAAATAGTATTATCACAGGGTGAAAAATGTAGGTTTTAGGATTTTTGGGAATGGAGGTTTTTGGGGACAAGATGGAGGAATTTGGGCGTGTCTAGTCCTTCTTCTACTTGGTCTCCATCTTCTGCTGTGATGTTGGCACTTTGGGATTGGTTTAGAATAGAATTGCACTGTCTAACATAGGTGATAGGTATTGGAGAGCAATTGTAAACACAGTATATGTAATTTGTAGTATAAAAAAGACAATACCGCCCTGGAGGAGGGAGAGTGTCTCTGGCTGCCTTGCTAGACAGACCTCGGCTGGGCAGAAAGAAAAACGTTATAGATAACAAATAATAAACAACTTTGAGACAGAAAACTGAAGAGCTTTGACTCATTCTTTGGACGCACAGGCTGAAAATAAGATGTTTGATGCATCTCAGGGCAGCAAAAACCCACCAAACTCCGAGACTCATCAGAGATTTAATTTGTATTATGCTGATCACTATTGCTATTATTTTCACTGTGCTCTCATTCTGCAGCCACTGGGATGTGATAGTAAAACAAGTCTAAGTTTACTGTTAGTAACAGACCTGGGGAACTTAAGGATGTGCAATGCACCACTCTGCTCTGGAAGTTACTAGAATTAGGAAGACAAGTAGGTGCCAAGGAAGAAACATCCTTCTGGTGCTTAGGCTGGGACTCACAGTCCTTGACTCATTTCACTGTGTAATGGCTGAAGGATCTCTACAGATTGATACAGGCAGAAGCAGAGAAACCCTTTTATTTTATTTTTAAGTGAAAAGTAACTTCAAGGGGAAGGGAACACACTCCTTCCTCTGACTTACATTCAATGACTATGAAATGAAAATTCCTGGAAAATTCTCACTCATCTATTTCATCTTTCTTATTAAAATAAGTAATGTGTTACATACTTTCTGTCTTTGTTGAAGTAGGTTGGTGTCAATACTACCTGACAGTGAACTTTTTATGCTTTTAACTACACCTAGCAAGAATAGCAAAATAATAAAACAATCTGTCAGCAGTTCGCTTTGGCTGCTCAATAGTTTAAACAGCAAAGAAGTGTTTCTGTGGGAACACAAAGGAACTTTTGAGTCACATGCAGAGATCACTCCTGATTTACGTACAAGGCTCTACTTTATAATGGCACCTTTGAAGACAGACATTTCACCTCTTCCATTGATTTTATGTACATTAACTTGAATAACAAAATCCAAGATTTCTGCATTTGTACATATATCATTCACCTAGTACTTTAAATAGGGAACTGATGCTGTAGGAGAAATAAAAATGCTACCTCATGTTAGCTTATATGCATAAATCTGTATTTATATACATTGCATATCTTTAACACAGACCAATTTAAAGGATTCCTTCTTTATAGATACAGTTTTTCTTTCCCACTGAGTATTTACAAATTCCTTTTATTTCCTTAAGGATATAATGAACTATAGGAATATATTGAAGAATTTGCAATCACTAAAAAAATCAGAAGTCCCCCACCCTCAGACCTCTTTCCTGTATCCTAATGATGTACTTGAAAAAAAAATCACTAATTCCGAATATAAAATCACTAATTCATATAGGAAAGAATAATTCCAGTTGTTTCTTTACTGTCTAGGAATAACCACTGCTAAGCTATATTAGCTGTTACTGAAGATTGGAGAAGTCCTACCTTATTGGCATTTAGCTTTGATCAATATGCAAGGCCTGAGAAGTCACTTTAACATGTTATTTTTTCCACATAATATTGTTTCTTCTTCATCCTAATAATGAATTGCATTAATAAGAAAAGGCTTATAACTGAAATGGGGCAAGACAGCGCTAAGAAAACTGAAAAATGTACAAGGAATATACTTAAACACATGACTTTGCTTTATTCGTCACATAGTTGTCAAAACCATCATTTTTAATCAATAAAAGCTGGGTTGATTCATGATTTAACAGTACTGACAATTACTCTATTACTTTAGGCTTTTATCTTGGAGACTTAATATATGTGGCTTTTACACACTGAAGGCAGCTATATCAAATTTAGCCTCTTTCTAAAATCAGATTTAAGAGTCACTGATCTCAAGCAAATATGCTCCACACATTCCACATCAATTTTAGATTTTACTCTGTTAAAAAGTAGGTAATAGCATAATCTCATCATTTAAACTTGTAACCCCATGTCAAACAGAAAGCCTCACACAGCATCATATCTCCACTAGATCTTTACGCCTCAATTGCTCTGATCTCTCGCCTGTGCTATCAGGATTTTCACCACAGGAGAAGAAAAAAAACCCAAACAAAACCCCCCCAAAAATCCCAACAAACCACTTTCAAACCTATCATACAAACCAGATGAAAACTCTGGCTGCTTGCAAAGATGAGAAAATAACTGCAGCATGACCTCGTTGCACAAGTTTTCCTAAAAACTCTGACCCAAGGCCTTCTCATTGAAATATTCCAGATCCTTATGTCTCCTGGAGGTCTGTTGCCATTAATAACATGGGCAGCAGGGTTTGTTCTGATCTCTGTTTTGAGTTTCTTTGTGACTTTTTTAGTTTTTCAAAGGAATGTCTGTTTCCTTTGACAAACATTTATTCTCATATTTGATACTCTACAGTTTTATAAGAAAAGGCAAAAAATTCTCTGTCCTTATTGGAGACTGATTGAGACACAAAAGCAGGAATTTCTTTCCTCATTGCAATCCCATTCTTATATGCAAATGCTCTCGAAATTCAAAGTGTTTAGTTTTAGTCAGTCAACTTCCTATACAGTAAAAAGGCAATAACTGAATGTTTCAGATAAAAGAAGGATGGTTTGAGTGTTTCTGAAAATTACACTCTCTTAATTAGCTAAATTCCAAGTACTTCTCTGCTTTTTAAGAATAAAAGAAAAATAAAAAAAGGTCAAAGTCAAAGAAATAGAGAAAGGGGACCAAATCAGAAATTCATGCATATGTTACATAAATGCAATCAGGTGGAGTGCATTTAATCCCCTGGATTTTAATATACCTGCTTTATTTTTCAAATCTTGTTGGTATTGAAAGTATCTTGATTACCTGAAATAATTTGCTTTTCTTAAAAATACATACAAAAATAATACTGGATTTTTTTTCATATGTTATATGCGATTACTGATAGGATAAAAACTATTTTTTAAGTAAATGTAGAAAGAATATAATATAATCTGTTAATTGTGTTCAAGCAGGCCAGACGGCATATAGCTTGTAATCTTCAGGGAGAGACAAATCAGATTTTTCTGCCCCCATACACTGCCTAATGCTATCAATATCTGCTTGGCATCTGTAAAAAAGGCAAAAAATAATAATTGGAAAATGAATGTATAACAGTCTATAGTATTATCTTATTATGCAGTTTGCACTAATGGGGCCAATCTGTGCATGGTGTGCTTTCTCTTGGGGAGTCATTAGGTGCTTGAATCATAAAACATGTAGAAGAGGAAAAGCTTTACAAAACCAGCTTTAAATAAAGAGGTAATTACATGCAAAGGGCATAATGTTGATAGCAATTATTGCTGCTAACCTGGAAATACAATTGACTTAAGCAGTTCTCCCACAGTAGTACTGTTTCCTATGAGAAGCTATATTATATTTCCCTGCTCTCACCATGGGCAGCTTATTCCTAATGTTCTATGCTCCTAAAAACCCAATCATTCTAGATTACAACAGCTTCAACTCATGCAGTGGGTTTGTGAGAGAAACATTAATACAGTATGAAAAGAAACTATAGCACAGGTAAGTGTCACCACAGGTCACAGAAGCAACCAAATTAGTAGCAAATGTAAAATCAGAAATCTGTTTCCCAGTCTGGTGCTTTTCTACACTAGCTACTCACCCTTACTGGGACACAACTCTCATAAATGAGCTTTCTTTAAGAGATACAAATTTTTGTCAACTAAATAACAACCATCAGTGACCTGTCCTATAAAAAGAAATGTACCTTGTAATGCATACATTACAGCAGCACTCCTTAAATGGGAATTTTGATCAGGTGAAGCCTCCAGGGCCTGGTGCCAGTGTGCACCCCTTGGCAGTGGGGTACATATCTGAGATATTAAACATTTCCTGCTCCTTTTCCTTGTAATATTGTACTCACATATCCATTAGCATTTAGTCACCAGTCTTCTCTACAGAACACAAATACAGACGAAGAAATACCACTCATATGAGTATGCCATGATGTCACCAGGTTGGCATTTGATCCCTGAACCACACAGGAGTGAGCTGCAAAGGCTCTGCTCAACATGTAGGAAACAGTGTTGAGTGATGGGCTGTGCTTAGATACCCTGGAAATAAAAAAAAAAAATTAAAAGAAAAAAAAAATAAAGGGAAAAGTGCATACCATGTCAGAGACACTAAGCCTTGCTTCTGACATTATGGTATTAGCTCCTCTAGCCCAGATGACTGATCATTCCAAAGATTACTTTGGAATTAAGAAATTTTCTCTGAGAGAATCTAGAGATATAAATACTTATAACACATAAGAGGTTTTTTTCATGCGATAAAAGAAGATGACTGAAGACATACAGTCCTTCAAATCATGATTATACCTAACCTGAAACCATTCTCATTTTGAATGAACTGCCATGATTAAAGCCTCATAGAATTCAAATATATTTATATAAAGACAGGTACTCATGGGCAAGCACTAAGACCCATGATCAACTGTCTAGATTTTAGAGTTGCTGCCTGGATATAAAATGCACATAGGCACAGAATATGAGGATTTGAGGAAATTTCCAGTTTCACCAGCAGAATAAACAAGATAGAATATATATTAAATGTTGATAGCGCAAAAGGACAGAATTAACATACTGAGAATTCTGAGGATTTTAACAGTGCAATTTAGGCTAGTGAGAGATTTAGCATCCCTAAATTCACAATCCTAATCTTGAGACTCAGACTAGACACCTGGACTCCATATGCAGAAACTGGAAACCATTAACCTCCAGTAGGGTACATCCCGTTGCAAGCCAGGTTTGACAACCCAATTTCAGTGTGTGTACAGCCTTCTGTTGGCAATGCAGGTAGACCCAACAATTTATTTAGCTAGATCATGATCCTTTGTTAGGTGATCTAAACACTAACTCATCAGACAAATGCTACTCTAAAGTTGTCCTTTTTTTTATTTCTCTCAGCATTTAGAAGAGCTCAGCAGAATCACAAAACACAAGGACGTTCTCCTGAACTGAAGGATGGGATTACATTTAGTATTAGTCTCATAGGGAAAAAAAATTTTAAAAATATATTATGCAGACACAGCTAAGACATGGTCATGAAACAATATGTTTAATTTGCGTGTGAACTGTGCCATTTTTATATTTGCTATAAGCTGTGAACACTAATAGTCTCAAGAATTGTAAAGCATCACAGATACAGGAGTGTGCTCTGGCACATACCTGAACAATATTAAAAGGACTAATATCCTCCAACATTTTTCTTCTCTAAACTATATTAAGAATAAAACATGGGAGCTCTTAAGCCCAACAGTAGATCCCTCTAAGTAAAATCCGTTCCCTTAATTCACTGTGCTGTATACTTGCATTATGACACAGCCCACAGTAAGGCAATCCCACAGCATTTTACTCACACAAGTCTCCCTACCTCACATAACAAGCCAACAGAGACTTACTGTTCTTTCAGGTACAGAAAATATTTCAACAGCAACCCTATTCTTTCCTGTTACAGAAGCTACAAAACTGGACATTGATTTCTCTCCCACAATCAAGAGTCTTAAAAAAAAAAAAAAAAAGAGAGAGAAAAAAAGGAAGAATATGTGAAAGAGGTATAATATTCAGTTGCACAAATCTTTCAGGGTACCAGAAAATCACTCAGAACAAATGTGATCTGAATATTTATGTAGTAATAAGTTTCATCCTTATTTAAAAGAACTGCTTTTCCACAACAATGTATTAGGATTTCCTCAGTCCTCCAGTAATCTACCTAAAATAATTATTAAATGAAAAACCTGGCTTTAAAAAGTGGCTGGAATCTATTTAGACAGCTCTACAACTAGCCAGACTACAGAGTGCCTGATCGTTTGTGAAGAACTGAGCCCTTCCAAGCTCTCACTGTAACAGCACAAGGAGTGATAGCAACTTCCCCTCTTGGGCACTGACCCTTCCCTGGTGCTGGAGACCTTGAGGAAGTGACAGGGCTCTCATGCCTCCCCAGAGAGCATTGAGGTGGTAGGGACATGCCATTTCTCTATAATGCTTTGCACCTAATCCCCCTCCAGCCCCTGCCAGGAGATGCATCACCTCATGTGAAATGAGCATCAGCTGCAAAGGGCTTGTCACAGAGTTCAGCACAAATTTACCTCTTGAGGAAAAAAATGGTAGAGAGACTTCTGCTCTCTGTCACAGTACTGATTAATGAGTGTATCTCCACAGATATAAAGGATATGAGAAAACATTTTAACTGTATCACATGTGAGATTTTGACAAAATCAGATGGTTCATTAGTGATACATTACAGCCCATCACATTAAAAATCATGTCCTTAAAAAAAATATTTGAATTTAAAACCCTTCCATAGCACAAAAAAACATTTACACTTAGGACCAATATGAATTCTGGAGCCTCATTGCAACTCAAAATTTTTTTCTTCCTTTCTATTAAACAAAGCAGCACAGTAATAAAACCTGTAGTTCATAAATTGCAGCACATCGAAATAATTCAGGATTTTTTTTCAGCATTATAGACAAAGCTTTTTTAATTCTAATTCCACTGGAAAAGACCTTCACTGATTATTCCCATATGTAATTATTTCTGTCAGAGCTTTCTCTGAACAACGTTTTGTCTTTCACTTGTATTTTCTATCAGGTCTTTTTCCTGGGTACACATGCTAATGCCCAGACTAGAACAGAAGTCAGCAGCAACACAGACTTCCATAGAGAAAGCTGCCAGTCTTCAGCATGCTTCAAGCTAGATGCAAAATTTCTCTTTTTCATAAATGTATAGAGAAATAAAAAGCGTTTTGCTTCTGACACTAAGATTTTTCTGAATAAAACTTGTTCTTTGCATTGTTCTACAAAGCTGGCAACTTTCATTATCCTAATAAATTTATGGGAAAAGACATCTCTGTTGCAATCATGTTACATAAACATCTCACCGATAGAGATATATCATTAGATTATATTTTAAGCTCCCATATGCCACTAGAATTCATGCTGAAACCACCTTACAATGCAATCTTTATGACAGATTTCTGTGGATTAACAAGCTTCCAGTTTTCTCTGACTTTTTTTAAAACTTTAATACTCTAAGCACTGTCATTTGACATGCTTTCTGACACTACTTTTGCCAAACACAAGCATATGCTACAACACAGCAAAGGCAAAAAAATATTTTGCTCTTTGACTTATGCCTTTTTCAAGAAAAATATTTTGTAAGAAAAATATTCTGTCACTGCATATTGTTTTAAAAGTACTTAACTGTATAAAATAATACTAAGCATGTATAAAATAGTACTTTATTTTATACATGTGGGATTTTGCTTCCACATGTTTTGTTACATTTATTACAGTCTGTTTAGATAGAGCATGTTAATAGTTTAAAACTCACTGACTCTTTAAACGTGCTGTCACTATCTTTCCCTATCATAGCAGAAACCTGCTAAGGATAACCACAAGAAAGAACTTCTTTAACTAAGGAGCAAGACAGAATAAAACACTCATAAAATTATGATGACTGAAGAGAGAAAACAGACAGGCTCTTTCCTCTTTATGGCACAGAGCATAGATCACAGATTTCACAAGCATGCTGTCAGTGGAGTTCCCTGGTATATCCATATCTGAATAAAATGTATTGTTCTCCCTTCTTGCTGAAGGCTGAAATTTTTTTTCTTTAAAAATTATAGGTTAATAAAGATGACTTCCAGATTTGAAACTACAGATAATGAGAAGTTGCAGGGCATGAAGTATCTAAAACTAGATTTCTGTTTCATTCCTACATGTTCAACTGAAAATTCCTGGAAATACTTGCTGCAATACGTGATCTTCAAATGATGCAGCATGTCATTCCCTCCCTTGCTGAGTCAGCTCTGTAAAGCTTCTTCTTCAGGCTGGTCTCCTTTTAGGTATTAGGACTAGGTAGAAACGATACCTGATACCGAAAAGAATAATTCCTATTAAGCAGTAATATGTGAAGAAACTTAAAAAGAAGGTGAACATCCCACCCCATCCCCCCCCTGCAATTTCCAGAACATTGGAAGCAAAGCAAAGTAACAGAAATACATTAGTTCTTAAATAGCAACCCAGAATAGTGCCAATGTCATGAACACTGAAAAGCCAGGAATACTGGTAAACTGAAATTGCTCAAAACCTAGCAATGCCACTAGAAGTTCCTGAGGACATTTTAAATAATATTGCACATCCTTATCGGCTTTTTCTTTTGCTGTTATAAGCAACAGAAGCAAACAAAACACACACAGTACTGATGGCAAGGTAGTAATTTCCCTCTCAGAAAAAACCAAAAAAGCCCAACCATCAAAACCTCTAGTATTCATTCTCTTTTAAACTATTTTCATAGCACAGAAATTACACACACAAGGTAATAGAGAGGATAATTACTTCCCATAGCTATTCCACAGGAAAACCTGAGACAAATTCACAAAGTCACAGCCTTTGATTAAGCTCAACCTATCCAGTGACTGCAAATATTGAAAGATAAACATATCTATGCATTCTTAAATACATCTCAATATGGACAGCAATATACTTGTTATTTGCTGATGCTTGTATGCACCTGAAGAGGGAGTGCACACCATCACAAGGAGAAAGTGTAGACAACCTTCTATCAGAAAATAAATCAAAACAACCTTTATGATCTTGATTATACTCAGAGACACACATCCTAGCTCTGTTTCAGATTGATAGGAGGAAAATACAAATAAAGTCTTTGAGTAAGACATGTTGAGTTCTTCATCTGTTTGTCAAGCCTTACTTTTGGGTTTTAATCAACTGTCTGTACAATGATAATTTCATGCTGATGTATCCATCATTCACGCAAATTCTATTTATCAGGAAGGTTAGGGGCAACTGTATCTCCACAGTTCCTGTCAAATGGTTTTCTGCTTGTCTTGACAGTCCTGCTGGTGTGAACCACAGTGGATCAAAGTCCATCCCTACATCTCACTGTGGTTATCTTCGAATTTAAATCAACTCCACTTTGAACTTTCACTGCTGCAATTTCAGATCTTCACTTCTTGTCCTAACCAACATGACAGAGAACAGTTTATCTTCTTCCACTGCAGTACATTTTGTATATTACAAGACACTCACAAATCTCTTCCTTAAATTCCCCTTAACCAGAACAACGCTTTCTTCTAAGTCATGTTTTCTAGGACTTGGGTTAACTTTCTTGCTATGCCTTAGATATTCTCTAACTGATACAAATCTTCCTTGAGGTGCAGCCCTTAGAAGGATATAGCCTGACCACCACCTATTGCCACTACAGGACCAAACAGAAAAATTTAGTTATTTTACAAATAGCACTTCCATTTATAGACACTGATGTCAGCCTTACTATTGCTGCCAAGGAATCAGTGTCACATCACAATCCATGATATCTCCCCAGGGCTGGGCTTTTTATTTTGTTTTGACTCCCATACCCCTGCTCTGGACTGCCATTTGCAGCTAGTTATTTCCCAGTTCTGAGATGCCAGTATTAGATGTAAAATTGGGAATTTGTTTTTTTCAGGCCACCTCTCTAGCGAGAACCACGAAAACCTAATTCTATCCTTTCAAGCTGCACAAATGTTTTGAAAGTTCCATAATCTTCAGATCATTAAATGAAAACAGTGAAGAAGGACTTGATAAAAAAATTGTTTCCTTCCTGCAAACTCAATAATCATGTTCATGTTATTTTCCAAATGTAGTTTTCTCTAATCTGTGTTTCCCCACCTTGTTTATAAGAATGTCATTCAATACAGCATCAGGAACCTTATTAATGTCAAAATATAGGACATCTATTGCCTCCAGCAAACAACTCTGCTGTTTAGAAATCAGCCAGGCACCACCACATGGGATCCACTCATGAACAGGAGTGTTAGATTCAAAATGGCAAAGCAGTCACAAAATTAGGACATATTTGCATTGGCAGGGGGATATATAGACAGCTGACCAATTTTGCAGACTAGAGGTTTAAAAATTCTAATTGGGCAAATAATTCTGTTGCTCATTTAAAATCATTAACATTTCTGACTCTTACTGTGACTGCCCAGAGGTGATTTTTCTCTGGAGACTGTGCCTCTAACAGTGCCATTGTATTGGCAGCAGTCTCAAGGGCTCCTCAGCTGGTACAGATTGTGAAAGCTCTCATTGTGCTGCCAGCTTTGCAAACACTCTGGTGCATGTCTTATTAATAATAATGAGGTTTAGAAAGGAGAGCAATCCTTTATTGATGATTCAAACACAAAAACTAAGAAAAATATCAGGTTCAGCATGGAACTGTCAATAGTGAGATGGAGTTATGGAGACTTTCCCCACAATGTGGCAGGGCAGACACACTAACTGCATTGACTCTTGACATTTTTGCCACAGCCCAGGACAAATCGTTAAAGGCAGTAAGGAAAAACCTAAAAATAACATTTCTGAGCGAGGATTGTTCCTACTCCACGGAACAGAACACGGAGGCAAAGACATACATGCTTTTACTCCTACAAAGGCAAGTGGTGACAGAAAACATAGAAAAAGGCAATGACAATCAAAAATCCAAATAGCTCAGAACTGCTTTCATAACCATAAAGGTTACTTGCCAATTTTCTGTGGGCTGACATCCTTTCAGGAAAATATGCAAGAAAAAAATTCTGGTTTGGTCATATGTATGGACATACTTCACAGGACATTTAATGTGTCTGGAGTTATGACACAAATCACAAGGAATTCAAGTAATCAGCATGTCTGGAAATAATATGGGAATATGAGAGGAGTCAACTTGGTTTAAAATAGATGGATAACAACTGCAAAGTTAGCGCCTGGCTCCCATCCTGACATTGTGGGATTACCAAATTGTTGAATATGTACTTTGTGAAGCTTTGAAAAAATTCTGATAATTTAGGGACAGGTGGAATGTTACAGATATGTGCAAGATGTTTTGCATTGCTCAAGAGGCTTGTGATAACCCTACCCTTCTTTTATATATGAGAAAAAAGTGGTCATCAGTGTTCCCCCTCTTTTGTGCACTGAACATTAATAAGCAAGAATGGATATCCTGAGTTATTTTTGTATTTCACTCTAACAACCTGAAAACTCAAATCATCAACATCAAGCATGCAGCAAGTGAACTGCCTGGGTTCCTTTTTTAGGAAGATTAGAGCCCTTCATGTTCAGAAAAGAGAATATTGAGACAGGCACCAATTCCAATAGACCATCTTTTCTCTCTTAAAATACCCTGGAAGTTACAGAACTTTTTCATTCTTTGTTATCATCATTTTTCAGAGAAGTCATACAGAGCATACAGACAGGTAAAAATAGATATGGAATGAATAACCCTGTCCCCTAGACGAAATATTCAACCATTAGCAAGATTTATGGAAGCACAAGCATGTGCATTCCATAAGCCAGCATGTCTACTCTTACAAAACAAATTTCTGATAGCTATCTGGACATACACTTCCAAAGGCCTTTTTGCATTAGTTTGAAAAACTTAAAATGCAAAAATATGTAATTTAGCTTCAGATACACAGTAAATAAAACCCAATAATTTCCTCATCAAAAACTGTTATAACTGAAGAGAACTTCTATTTAAATGTGCTTAAGTAAATTTTAAAGTTTATTTTAAAAATCAGATAAATATTTAAAATTATTTATTTTTGCTTCTCTTCCCTTAATTGTAATGCTGTATGGTCAAATATAGCTATGTTGATAGAGTGAGAACTGTCAGAAAAGAAGGATTTCATGCTGTGTACACTGAGGCACTCATACCAAATTTAGGAAAAAGTCACAGGATGCAGGATCCCCTTGAGACAGCACAAAGCACCAAACCCTGCCTTGTCCAGATAGCAACTGGATCAGACTGACCTCACACCTTTGACATCTATGAATAGCAATCAAGAAAACACTGTGCAAACTTTTTGTCTGAACAGTAAAAATTTCACTTAGCCACTCTGTCACATGGATGACAGCAAAATGTGTCCATGGGTGATATGCATCCACCGATGATATGTTCCCACCATTTATTAAAGATTGGGTATCACCACACATCAACAGTAACAGGTATTATGAGAGACCAGCAACTTTCAGCTCAAAAGAGGTACCACATACTTCAGGACCACTTCGGAATCTGAATCTCTTTCAGCTATATTGACCAGAAAACTACATTGACATCAGCAGTTCCCATCACAAACAAAACCAGATCTTTACCATTTAGCTATAGGAAATAACACTTACTTATTGATAGATCTGCCTTCTGCACACAGCTGCAATGCAGTGGACAAAATCTAAGACAACCGAGGGGCTGAAAATAGTCCAGGTTAAAGTACACAGAGCTCCACATCAGCTCATCTGCCCTTCTTTGAATCTGTAAGAACAGATGTACACTATCTGCTAATTATCTTCCTCTATGCAACAGATTCCAATATTGTGCTCAGATATTTTTATAACATACTTTGATATTTTTATCATGATTGGAAAAACAATTTAGATAAGGCAAGATCTAACTAAAAGGCTTGCCTAGTCATCATTCTCATAATTATTTACGGCTTACATTCATCCTTCCTGTGGAAGCAGTTTGCAATCTATTCTGAACAACTCAGTAGGGATGATAGCGCTTGAGCTGAGAGCTGAGCGCTGAGCTTCTTCGAAGGTCAGACACTCATGGAATAACTATTATGCATAAGCAAATTTGGAAATTTGGATATATATTTGTAATAGCAGAATTATAGTTACCCTTAATACAAGGTATTGCCTCCTTTTTTACAAACTGAGTCAATTTTTGGCTGGTCAAGTGGCCTCATGTGTTGACTTTTGAACATGTGGAACCAACACTGCTGTATTTTCAGTCCCAGCTGGAGTCTCCTTAGTGAGCTGTTTTCTATCTTCTGGCTAAAATACTTGCCATAATTATCCAAATCCCTGAAGGTAAAAAAGACTTTTAAAAGCCCCAAAAATGCAAAAAAACAAAACAAAACAAAACAAAAAAGCCTACATAGAACAAACAGCTGCTCTACATTGCCTTGTGTTTAAGGAAAACATGCTGTATTCCAAACCACAGTATTTTCCCTGTAAGAGAAAGAAAAATCACAAAATGGCTTTGTTTCTGTATAACCTGACTATATAACCTACTCACCTCCAGAGCAGCCATATTAACATCTCAGTATTCATTCACAATAACTCTCTTCTAGTTCAAGAAGAAAATAACTCAAAGAAGTAGTCAGAGGAGCTTGACTTGGTGGGAGGTGCTGGCTAATGCTCAAGCAGGAAAGATGTGCTCCAGCCCTTTCTAAAAAAGCTCATCTTCCAACAGCAGATTCCATACCCAGAAAAAACGTGCAGCTTTAATCAACCTAGAGAGCTCCCTGTAAAAGCAAGTCATTCTAAGATACCAAGTATGAAAACAGGTTACAATGCCTGTTCATATGTGGCCATTACAACTATGAAAATAATCATTAAATGATAATTACATCACTGCTTTTACAATTTAATGTCTGGCAAAATTATGGCCATACCATATGTAACAGGCATATTGACCTAATTTATCAAATATCTTTTTCAAAATTCCTTAAAATCAAAATCAGTTTGGTATTCAGCCACAGAACAAAGTGTTCCTCAGTACAGCTTCAAGGCCAAATAAGAGCTAGCACATATGTAAATATGTGGAACCAGGAACTCACTGCTCAGTTACAAAGACATATCTTCAAAAAAAGCGACTAAAAGTCTGCTCATGGATCACTCAGCAGCATAAATTGACAGGAATGTGCACAGCACAAACATTACTTATATTTGTATCACTTTCAAGAATCTCCATCCAAAATAATGTTGGGGTTTTTTTAAGTATATTTTTAAATATATAATTTTTGTATTAGAAATAGAAATATTAGCTGATAGGCATTCAGACCTCACAGTAATCTTCTCTCAGCAGATTTCAAATACTCCCCATGTTTTGCTGTGCTCAAAATTCCATTACACTCATAATGAAACACACAGATACAAAAGTTAAAAACACCATTTTATTTTTTAAAGGAAGTTAGCATATTTAGCAAGAACCTTGTACTTTTATAGTGCAAGTTTCCCACACCCGTACAATCAATTCTATAGTAGTATCAGCAGTACATAAAGGGTCATTGAAAGGGGAAAGGGGGGAGAAATGGGGGGAAGAGGGAGAAAGATCAAAAGGGCAAAAGAGATAAAAAGAAACAGCTATGCTGTACATAGCACACTATAGGGTAAAATGCTAATTTAGGACATGGTGAGATGCCAGCTTTTCTGCCAGCACAGCAAAATGTAAAACCTATTTCTTTAGTACCATTTCCCCAAAAACAAATAAAAATAAAAATAAGTAAAAGATACTTCTTGGGCAGCAAGACAAAAACTTTGATAGGAAGCTAGGTTGATTTTGCAGGAGAAAAGTGTCATGCATTTACCGAAAATGCTGTGGAACTTGCAGGACTTGAAGAAAGTTGTTACTGAAACCTGAAAGGAAAGAAGTACTCTAACTAGTACATGTGCAAAGTACCACCATTATCTACCTATGCTACAGCTACATCAACAACTTACAGCATAAAGACATTACACTTGCAGCACTTTGATGCACATCTGATCTCCTGCACATTCCTGTTAGCTGTATGTGGAGAATGAGAAGTTCCTTGGCATGGATACCATCGCTATGATAATAATTCTAATAGAATAGGTGTCACTAATATTACTCTTTATATTACTCATTTTTGGTCTGCAAAGAAAAGAAGCTAGAGAGGGACCACAGTAAAAATGAAAAAAATCTACTCTTGTGCTCTTTGTCCCTTTACAGAATGTTTCCCAGATTGTGTGTCAGGAACAGGTTACAAGCATCCAGACACAAAAAGTTTCCAAAGGAATAAAATCATAATTCACAAGCAAAAATGTAACTTACCAGCATTTAAATATCACTCAGGTTGCCTGTGTAACATTTTGGTGCAGAACATTCTTCCAGAAGCCAGCTGTTGAAGGGACAATTATTCCACCAACAAACTGTTAGTTCCTTGGAGTCCCCTGATTTTCACTGATGGGCTCCCACACAGTCAGACTCAGGTGCCTGCTGTGCTTTTATGAAACTTGCTCCCATAGCAGCCCACAATAAGTGTGTTTGTCTTGAATAAAGCTGTGTCTGATAATGGACAAATATTGACTTCTAACGCATGATGACTGTGAATTAACTGTTTAAGAAAAGCACCTTGAAAGTGGTGATTTTACCAGAAAACGGACATGTAAGTTATGCAAAATCCACCAAATACTCAAATAATCAATTTTCACATATCAATAGAGGGCCTGGATTCAGCAGAGTACTTTATTCCATCCATGCAATGCAGACTCCTACTGTTAGCAAGGTGTTATTTCCAATGTTGCACAGTACCAGCTCACATCATACCAGAATGGAAAGGTGGGTTCTTCCACATAGAGACAAATACTGACTCCCACATTGTTTTTTTTCTGTTATATTACCTCGTTTTTAAGTTAGATTATTGGCTGGGCTCAGGTAACATCTTGAATTCTGGCTGCAGTGACACATCAATCACTAAATGAGATAGGCTTGTATGAGAGGAAATGGACAGAGCTGATTATTCTGCAGCTGAGGAGCAGAAGCATGACATACCACAAGTTCCAAATCTCTGCAGTTCCAATACTTTCCTTCAAAACTGACCAATTATATCTTGTTCCATATCCAATAAAGACAACTTGTATGTTGTACAGTCAGCGAATATAGAGAATTGCCTTTTAAATGCATATAACAATGAAGATGTTACTGAGCCAAACATCAAAATGAAAATTCTGAGATCATTATCAAGGGGAAAAGAACCCTTATTTTGAGAGTTTTTAAACCATAACAAGCAGTGACAGGACACTTCAATCTATATAATGAGAATAGTACCCGTGTAACTGAACAAAGAGATGTGGAACAGATTTTACCACACCAGATCATACATGGAAGAAAAACTGTATCATTAACAAAATTAAATTACAAGGCTACTTGTACAACATATTGATTTATTCAGAGCATTCTCATGGTATTGTCATTCTGTTACATGACTTATAACTTTTTCAGAATGCAGGTCATGCAGCACTTAGGTTCTAATTCAGATCAGTAATGCTAAGTACTTATTCCTGATTCTGTAAGACAGATGTAGGATCCTGGGACAGGATAAATCAGACAAAAAACTTCAATCAAACTTCTTCACTGTTATGGTCAGGCACTGAAAGAGGTTGTCTGGGGAGGTTTTCAGTCTCCATCCTTGGAGGTTTTCTAGATCAGATTGGACAAATCCCTGAGTAACCTCGTCTGATCACAGAGCTGATCATTTTTTAATAGGCTAGACTAAGGACCTCCTGAGGTCCCTTTCATCCTGAATTATTCCTGAAGTATACCTTGAAATATAAGTACATAATAATCTACTTAGTGACTTCTCTTTCCTCACGTAAAAACAACATTAAAAAACACAACTCAATAATCACATAAGGGCAAAAATAAACCCAAACTCTTTTATAAATAAATGATAAAGACTATAATCTTTATTTCTCTGAACCACTTAGACATTTCCTTTATAAATGTTCATTCACAAAACATGTTTCAAGCTACTTAGAGTAATAACATTATTATTCATGCTTTATTTTTGCTCAGAACAAATGCATATCAAGAGAAAGTTTATCTAAGAGTTAGAATATTTCATACACAAAAGATATCTTGAATTTCCATCCACATAATTTTGGACAGTGTGTCAAAAACACATTGGATACTTGAGTGGCATAGGTATCAAACATTTCTAAAACTAGTATAGATTCCCTGTGTAGACCTGCACAGTAATGCAACATCTTAGTAAATTTGCAGTAGCATTTTCCCACATCAACCATAGTGGTGTCAAATGGATAGAAGATAGAAGAATTAGGCAGATGATAACTCCCCTTGCACTGCCAAAAGTTGGATAATATAATGCTGACTTCTTTTAAAATTAATGACTACTGTCATAAGCAATACTAACTTCGACTTCAATAAACTTAAGACATAGGAAAATGGGGACTGCATCCAGTAAGAGAAAGTAGCTTGTTTTTGCAAAATATGGGTTCAATTTAATCAGCCTGAATAGCACTACCAAATAACATGAGCAAATTAAAACAAAATTAACTTGTTTTGCAAAGCTCTCACCATTAGCAAGGTACGGTCAAGGCATGAAAAGATTGTAATTTTTAACTTTGCCAATGCTGCTTCTAATTCAATTTCTTCTCTGTTATTCCACCAAAGTAAAATAGTATTTCCTAGGCTTGTGTACTTGAAAGGTCAAGCCTTCCTCAAATCTAATGTCATAATCAAAACTAAAGATGATCTTGTTATTCACCTTGGCTTCTACTTGCTGCAACAAAACCAATGAAGTTGCTTTCCTGTCCAGTGACCAATGATGTAATATTTTGCATTTGAGCATCAGTAAGAAAAAGTAAAGAAAACTTGGACTTTGGAAAAAACCAAAACTAAATCACCAAAACCAATTTACAACCCTGCTGGAGAATACAGATATTTCTTTTCTTTAAAAAGAGCCACTGAGGAGGGTTAAGCTCATATTTGAGAGATGAATCTCCAATTCCTATTTTAGAAACTTAGGACAAATATCAGTGCCCCAAATACAGAGCACACTCACCAATCTGGTCATTTGGCTTGCTCCTCAAGCAGCAAATTGAATTCTTTTCAGAGAAAACTTAATGAACATTGCCACATCTTACCCCAGTCCAAATGCTGCCCATGGGGAAACTAGGGACACTTTGCCAGGGTAGGGTAAGAGTTGATCTTATTTTGTTTGCTGTTGTTTTGTAAACAGGTCAAAAGGCCTAGTCAAATTTCATCTGAATCCACAGTTTTGCAATGATTCAAATATTAATTTTCATCCTTCCCCCACTTAAGTAATTCAGCATGAGCTGAACAGCATTAGCAAGAGCACTGGCATTAACTGTTTGAGTTTCTGCTATCAGTGACCAAGGGCAAATGCAGATCAGACTGACAACAGACTCAAACAAGTGCCCTCCTGCCCCTAGGTATTTTGAAAACTAATCTAAAAAAATTGAATTTGTTCTTTAAGGCAACTGATGAACAAAAGACAATAGTGGTTATATATAGGGGAAAACCCCTCTATCTTAAGAAATAAAATGACTGTAGAAACATATTTCACTTCTTTTCACAGGTATGTGATCACTGTGTGATAGTCACAGTTTGCATTGTCTTCTAAAGCAAGAGACCTGATGTCCAAGGATTCCAGCACCTGATAAATATTAGTATTTCATAAAAGCTGTATTATGTTGAAGCAGCTATTTTATTTTGAAAAAGACAGTAGACTGCTTAAGTAACCTGATACCATGAAGAATAAGCCATTATTAGCTTTCAGTTCCATCTCCATCCCTTTCAATGGTCTAAAAAATTTTCAAAAGAAGGACCTAACCACATGTGGCTTCCAAGGAAAATAATGAAAACAAGTATCATGTCTGATCATACACTACACCCTGCTAAGGTATGTAACAATATCACTTGAATTGCCCAATAGCACTTAATAAATACTTATTTTTTCTTGAAGAAGTCAGCAGTTACAAGACATCTGAAAAGAATACCAGATCTACAGAAAAAAAAAGCAAACTGTCTAAAGTATAACATTTTATGACTGAGATCCTAAAAAATAAACAAAAAAAAGCTGAATATTTACCTTGTAAAAATTCATACCTTCTCAAAACAGGACTGTAAAGTGCTAACTCATCAGTTTTCCATGCTTCCACAATTTATTGGATGTAAGATTATCAGAGCTTTTGTTACAGATACATTCTTTTCTTTTGGAAAATATCTTACTGCACAAGAGATGCCTTCCTGGATATGTAATTTTTTTTCCCAAATCTTAGCAAATACATTTGATACTTTCTGAATATGGACTTTCTGAAAAGGGCCCTTTTTGTTTCCAATAACCTCTTGATAAAATGCAGAGTTATTTGTAATAAGAAAAAATTTACTCTTGTTCAAATTGAATATAAAAGACAAAATGCATTAAAAGTTTTAAAACATTTTGGTTGTCTTTTTGATTATAGATTTTCTCTATAATCAACTGTAGATTAATTTTTAAAAAGGCACTTAAAATTATTAATTTTTCTGTAGAAATCTTTGTTGCTGGTATGGTCTGGGGCTATTAGGCACACACTAGATATTTGTATACTGCATTCCTTTTTATATTTAACTCCTGGTAGTTTGAAAGCATTAGGAGTGTATTGCAGAGTTCCTGTACAATTCTTTCTTCATTTGCAAACACTACATCACCTTCTTTGTGCTATGAGAACTCTCAGGATTCAGAGACTGCTGCAAAGATGTACTGAGATATAATGAAAAAAGGAAAATACATCCCTCTTGCCTACCTGTAGGGTAATATATCTCAGATGTTATTTGAGCTCCAGTCTGAAAGCCCAACCCCCAGGTGGATGTGGGGGTGTGTGTTATTAAAACCTTACAAACATTTGTTCCCTTGTACACAGCCCACCCTGATCATATGAACTCTTCAGACTACACAGAAGAATCATCTGGAGATTATTTTAGCTCTTCCTGAATCATCCTATCTCCACACTGAAGAGGAGTCAATGATTTCCTGTTCATTCTCAGTGTGCATCATGCCACTGAAATTATACCTTTTCTCTTCTCTACATATTTGAGATGAAATTAATAAGGACAACTAAAGAACAAAGTACATGTCCCAAGGAAGCCACACTAGAATGGACATAGGTGAAATTCATCACTGTTTTCTAAGCAACCCATGTCTCTCCTCCCCACACAGTGCTGTACAGGTTGAATTGGCACAGAATCCAAATTAGGAAATCTGAATATAGAGATGATGAAAAAGATGAAAAAAAGGGGCACTTTGACAAGACCACCTTCTGCTGATAGAGGAATATCCTCTCTGCAAGGGCCATGATGCAAAACAGACTCATCTGAAGAGACAAAGGGGATGAAATATACATCAAGTTTGATAAAAGGAAGGGAAAAAAATTAACAACGTTTAAAATGCTAGCTATCAGTGGCCCCAGAATAATTTGTTGAGCTTTCCATTTACTGTACAATTGGTGGAAGTCACATGTTGCCATGGTATCCTCCTGTGCTGAACATCCCGCTGCTGGGGATTGGTTTCCTGCCTGGCATCAAACTCACTTGCCTCTAACCCAGAAAAGCCTCGCCTGGTCAGCTTCTCGAGTTCTACATTTGACCCCTGTGACCTGATTACAGCTTTGATCGATAGCCAGAGCAGCCATCTGCAAAGTACTCAAAGCTTCAGCAAAAGGCTGTTTTGATTTCTTTTTAGAAATTTAAAAGTGCTCATAAAGTCACCTTGAGCACACAAAGATGACTTCTCTTTCTCTTGTTGATGAGCTTTCACAGATGATCTGATTAGAAAGTGTTTGGTACTGGGCTCCACTAGCACAGGGAGGAATGGTACTCTTTTGACTCTGTTTCTGGCTTTTTCCAGATTCTCTTACTGAACAGAAATTTTTAACCTAGTGTGCTTCGTTGGTGGTTTTGTCATGAAGTAGAAAATTAAATTCTAATGATTTCTACTCCAAACACCCTAGGTTTTTACATAAATGAAATGTCCTGAAAACAATTATTTCTCATTCATGAGCAAAGCATTCTCTCCTGCCTGTCTGTGAGTGCTTTTCCCTGGACAGCTCCACATGGGGAGCTCCTTGTCTGCTAAGGCCTCCTGACAGCAGGGCTTTACATGACATGGCAACGTCATGGCAACACATGGCAGATGTGCTTCTTTAATGCTACCTTGTTAATACACTGTGGAAAGTGCTTCCTAGGATATGATTCTGAAGAGAAATTCAGTGCATTCTTGTTTGTTCCATAGCAACAAAGAAATGGAAAAAAAAGAACCCCAAAACAAAAACCCACTGTCACAAGGCAGATTCTGAATCTTACCTCAGTATAACATATATATATAGCCAGGCCTAACACATTATGAAGCAAGATAAGAAGGAATTGAAGTAAATTTTTGTCTTTATGTGGCACCACATAATTGAAATGAACAAAGGTCCAGATGTACCAGATGACTCTTAAATAACTGTGTTTAAAAATATGAAAAATAATCACAATAATTTCTGTTAGGCTTAAGACTGGCAATATGATATTTTATTAGTTTATAGGACGATGAAATATTCAATCAAATTGCCTTGTACTTCTTATTGCCTTTGAGCTCTCACTAGTCTTATGGATGATTAGCTGAGACATTTCTTTCAACAGTTACAATTCCAGAAAGGCAGAAAACAGCAGAGAAACAAAATCATTCTCAAGAATCATCAGAAACTCAGCAATAAAAACTGCAGTGGCAGAGGTAGGGTGCAGAACAGACAGGTATTTACTGAGTCAAGTAAATATTCAACTAAAAAAGAAAAAACTCTCTGTTGCCTGCAATTTGGGAAACTAAAAAATGAATATGTAGGAAAATTGGTTTCGCTCTCATATTGTCTCCTTGCTGTTTAGTATGCTGGAGAATAACAAAAGAAAGGGAGAAGTACAATAGCTCTGAGTAGACCCCCTTGGACATGATAGCCCATAGGTTTAGAAGCATCTTGGCAAAACTGAATATTCAACCAGCTTCTGTTTTTAAAGGACTTCAGAGTAATTAGCTATACATGGAAAAAACCCAGGATTTCATTTTGCAAAACTGATACTTTTTAAACTAATGGGGAATAGTCCTCTCTTACACATTCAGCATCTCACTAAGACTGCCCAGACTGAAACATGACTGAAAATGCTGTCTCTTGTATCTTAATAGATCATATCACCCCCTCCATAACATTTTGTATTTTATATACAACACTTTTGTACAAGAACTTCTAATCTATATTTTTGCAAATCTAGGTTAACAAAGACTTGATACTGGTCACAAATTTCAGTAAACACTATGACATGAAGAAAAAAAGTAGCCCAGGCAGTTAAGAAGGCATTCAACTCTGGCATCAGTAAGAGGATGAGGGGAGGAAAGGAAGTGAAAGAGTGGATGGATTTTAGAGACATTAATATATATTGAAACAGGAGAAAAATCTCTAATCACATTAACTCAAATGACCTGACTTGACAGTAACTCCTTTTTTAAACAATGTATATCTGAACTGGATTTCATAGAAGTATTTGGTATCAGACTAAGACAATTAGTAAAGATATGTAAAAGGAGTGTAGGTACTGCACTGAAAGGTAGTGCTCAATAGAGAGAAAAGCTCTTTCTTCTTGACATTAATATTCTTTAGTATTTGTATGTTGATGAAATTTCTAATGAAAAAAAATCAGCATTGTTAGGACCAAGGATGATCAGAACAAATATAAAAAAAACTGAGGACTGTAACCTTGAGGACTGTAGCAATATTAAGAACACTGATTTATGTAAACAGTGTTATGAAATACCAAGTCATGTGCTCTTAGCACTATACAAAAAATTCTTCAAAAAGCTAGAAAGAACCCACTGCTGGAAAATGAGTAAGGATGGGAAAGACCTTATTGTACTGTTCCAGAAAAGACTCTCACCTGTAATATGCAGTTGTGAAGAAAGGCAGGATTAATGCCATAGTGCAATACAGATTTCATCTGGGACACTGTTGAAGATACTAGTTATTCCTAATGAAGAACTAATGCCATTTCTACATTTCTCTTAACATATGCCCAAATGAGAAAGCTAAAAAATACTGGAATATTCAGTTTAATGAAATTAAGTCTGTGAGAAACTACAAGTATTTTCATTAAATGTGTTATGAAGGTCCCAGAAGGGCTAGAGAAGACACTGCATTAAAAAACATTGTAGGCTCAAGCAGTGAGTATTAATTTCATGCCTTCATAGGCATGAAAATACTTGGAATAGAATTTATAGAATATCTAACTAGTACAAGAAAGTAGTGGTGAAACAGGCATCCAATAGGATCAGTAGGGCAAGAAACTAACCTGCTTCAAGCATGCAGCTTAACCACATTTTAGAAGTGATTATGACTTCAACACCTGCATTGAATGACTTGGAAAGACACTTTCGGTCTTATTCACCCTGCCCATCTACCTACCAGCATTTTTGCTTTAACTGACTCATGAAGAGTAGACAGACAGTTTTCATCAGGACGTTTATGAAGACCAAACATTTTCTAAAGCAGCGTGGACCTTATTATTGAATAAAATAGGCTGGCTACATGTAGTATCCTGATTTAAGTCCATTTTACCTTTGTGATGCTGCAACAGAGCTCACAAATCCACAAATTACCTCTGCTCCAGGCATCCTGACTTTTCAACTTCTACCCTATCTATGATATAATGAGCATTAAGTTTTTATACCAAGTGGAACTTCTTTGACCGCTCAATACCTCAGTTTTTGGGACTGTTTCTTGAAAGATAAGTGATCTGTATCAAACTTCTAATCTAAATCAGATAAAAGGGAAATTTCAATTTACAAGTCCCACATTGTAAGTCTGAATGAGAACAAGTGCTCTCATTGAAAAGCAGACACCCAACTTAATTTTCTGCTTTGCCTAAGGACTAACATGACAGGTATTTCCTGCAAATATTGTACAGGCTGGGCTGTGAAAGGATGAGAGGAGGGATATGTAGTTTGTGAATCCCAATAAGACTTAGTCATCTCAGCAATGCAGAGAGAGGGCAAGACCTTGTTGGCCATTTAAACAACACTGTAAAGAGAGAGAAAGGATTTCATCTGACACTCCAGCTTCCCACCTTACACATACAATTGAAAAACAGAAAAATACCAGGTCCTTGCTACAAGAACAATTAAAAGACACCGTCATAGCAAAACTTTTCTCAATAAATATCTCTGTAAGTCTGAATTATGCCAATAGTTTTCTCACACATTATAA
The DNA here is from genome assembly GCA_013397375.1 of Toxostoma redivivum. Taxonomy (NCBI): domain Eukaryota; kingdom Metazoa; phylum Chordata; class Aves; order Passeriformes; family Mimidae; genus Toxostoma; species Toxostoma redivivum. Next base: position 422,722 of record VXBI01013791.1, read on the forward strand.
TCAGCCTATGTATTCTACATATATACTGGTTGTATAACAGCTGGCTGCAGGTATGAGATTCTGAATCAAATGCTATCAATGGAAAATCTACACTGAACTACAAAAAAAACCCCAAACAAACTAGATTTTATCCACTCAGTGCAAAGTCCATGACTAAATTTGCTGCTTGTGAATATCAGTACACAGAATTTTAATGATAGTCTCACTCTGCTTACTTATGCATAGAAATTATTTCAGGCAACAGTATCACAAGAATTTTAGCATATCTATAAATTCCTGTAAAATGAATGAAATTTGGACACAAATGTAAAGCATATTCTTAAATGCTTTCTCAAGTAGAAGTTCAGCTGTATCAAGTTCTTACCAGACAGTAGCACAAATTAAACACAGAAATTCCACATATTTCATAATACAGAACTTATTTTAAAAATACACTTACTTGTGTACTGTATATTAAAATGTGACATTTATCTTGAAAGTTCTGATATAATCTTAATGAGAGTGTTAAATAACATGCTTGCAATATTGTCATTACAAGAGTGATCTTGAATCTTTTACAGAGAAAAGAGAGGTTTTACTTCACAAGGTTTATCTACATAAAAAGTTCAGTAGACAACAGCCATTAAATCAATATATAAACAAACTGTTTACGTACATTGAAAGTTTAAGTACGGCACAGCAGTTAGGAAAAATCCCACAAAGCACCTATTCAAGGACAATTCTAACCTCTTGCCTTCACTTATAAATGGAAACAAGCTGCCACACAGTTCAGCAGTAAAGGAGGATAAAGAACTGATTATAATCCTTGTATTCCACACATGAACTCCAGTAAGACATTTGAATGAGACTCTTAAAGCTGTAAATTGTCCATCAAAACACAGAATAACTTTTGCTAATCCTTGTGCCACAAATTACTATTCCATTTGGAAAGCTACTTTTTTGCATGTGTTTATAAGGATCATCAGACAGAAAGCCAACTGGGCTAGTAGCATGTTAAAAAAAACCAAAAAAACCTGAACAAAACCTGAAAAAACCAGAACCCGACAGAAATAAAAATTCTAAAGCAGTTGTCCACACAATAAATAGGATTTGCAGAAGTACTTACAGCTTTCAATCTCCAGCGTGCAGTTCTGCTCATCCAGCGGATATCTCCTCAGGTCCATCATACAAGCAGCTGTTGTTGTAATTCTGGGAAGGAAAGAGAAGAGTTTGCTAACATGCCTTGTTCCAGTCTTTCCTTAATCACACTTTGTTGAAAGAAGAAACTATACTTCTACATAAGTGATGCTCTGCCTGGTTTTCCTTGGATACCATATCTGCTGCTTGCTTGTAACTAATGCTGTCCCAGGGAGGTTATCCCAGCCTGGGGATCATGCACAAGTATGTGTTGTATTGTTCCCCTCGACACAAGTATTTTCTTCTGTGTGTTAAGCACAGCTGACTGGCCAAAGCACCTGGGGAGCTTGCTTCCACAACATTAAAACAAAAATGAGAGCATTGGGCAGCAGCCATTTGTACAAGCTTTCTTTACGCTGAAAGGCTGACCAAATGAATTAGCTCAATTTGTAAAATCTAAGATAATGATCTCCACAACAGGAACCAAGATGGAGTAGATGGAGTGCCTACAGCACATGCAAACACTAAGAAATTACAGGATCAATGTCCTTCCAAGGTATTAGCAAGAGATTGGGTGACCAACGGTTTCCTTCCCAAAATCCTGGCTCATGTATGAGGTTTACTACTGGCCTTTCATAGTAGATATTTAGAGTGTTCACTAACAATTCAAAAAACTTCTTGTGTATTTTTTGTTCTGGTAAAAAGACTTCAGAGAACTCTGTAATTTCATAGATCTTATTCTTTCTCCTTGAATACCTAAAAATTGTTCATTAGCTGCAGAAAATTAGAGCTGCCTGGTCAAAATTCACTCAAAATTGACTGTAGCAACTATTTCTGCAAGGCACTCAAGAATCTCCATAAGTATGCTTACTGTCCTGTCTTACTGGTCTCTTAGAAAACAGTAGCATCTTTTGGCACCAAGTTCTTTCTTCATTCCATACAGGAGTACTCATAGAATTGCTTTGGCAAATAAGTTTTTAATCAGTATGTGTTACCGGAGATGCTTCACAGGAAAGCTTTTTGGAGTGGGACAAAAGCACAGGGAAAAAGATTCCTTTCATGCCTCTCAGTGAAAGCCTTCCAGCTTTTAACAAAATCAGACTGCTTAGGAATACATGTGTGTTGCTAGCAAATGCAAATGGAGCAAGCAGCAGCAAATATTGGTAAAATAAAACCTCTTGGCAGTTCATACTTGGTTCCTTATTTTTAAATTTAAAGAAAAATCAAAGAAATTGCCCTATTCCAGTAGCAATGTACAACTGATTATTTTGGGGCAAACTTCAAGAAAGGTATAGTGAGACCAGAAAAAAATTACAGCTCATGTTTTGTGTTGGTTCATGTTTGGGTTTTTTGTGGTGAGGTTTGTTATTTTGATTTCCTTGGTATTTCCATACTTACCTGTATATTATAGTCAGGGACTTTACAAGAGTTTCAGTAGTTCACAGAGGAAAAAGTAGCAACAGATATACAGTCAAGGTTTAAATGCACAAAAGAGTTGTGATAAAAGTTAACCTGGTTGACGACTAACTTTTCTCATAGCTTTCTCTGCACTAAACACTTTCTACCAGAGTCTACCTGATCCAAGGGTTCCACTCAGAGACAACCCCCAGCCCGTGGTACCCTCTGCAAAGTGTCTGTTCACACTGATGGAGTGAAGAACTCATAATTCTCACACATTTCCAGAGGAATTTTGGTGCAAAAAACCCAAGAGGGGCCAAAGGCCGCAGACAGCTGGGATAAAAGCTCTGTGGGGAACATTAGCAAAACATTAAAAGACACAATGCCCCACCTCACCGGAAAATTAAAAAAAAAAAAAAAAAAAAAAAAAAAAAGGCGGCAAGGTAAGGAAAATGATTGGTAGAGCAGCGATTTAATCAAGTCAAAACACAAGTTTTGAATAATGTATTTAAATCAACTTGCTTGTTCCTTCTTATCCATAATGCAAATCCATTGAAATAAAATCAGAAGTCTGTCCTTTCTTCTCCTCATACCTCCCTCATATTTTTAGCCTGGCTTCTCACATTTATAGTAAAGTAGAAAAAGTTCTCTTTCATCTTCATAATTATTTAAACAGCAAAACTACCATTGGATAACTCTTAGTGGTTTGCAATTCATGGAGATTAGCTAAATCAAATTACAAAAGCAAGAGGGTGCAAGTATTACCACCTTGGAATACTTTTAAAGGCAAGAGACATGACCCACACCTTTTCAGACAGAAGAAGAAACAGCAGTTCATTTTAGAAGTTGGGAACACTTGAAACAGCCCCAAAGCTTCTCCCCCAAAGCAGAGCTGTTTCAATTTTCACAGCAGGATCAAAAATATTTTTATACAGCCTGTACTAGTGCAAAAAAAGATAACATTGTGTTTTGCATAATGTAACCTTGAGAACAAAGAATGAAAAAGTGAAAGCTTTTAAAAATCAACACTGTGACTCAAGGCACTGCAGTCATTAGGGACGATCCACAATAACAGAACTCAGAGGCACCACATGAAATTAAATACATCACAGAACTGTCTCTCTCATACACTCATCTTTTCATCTGTTGCTAAAGAAAGAGAAACCTTGTGATATTTTATGATTCCTAACAATGAAAATGAGTTTTCATCTTCCTCTTTTATGAACTATATTTTGAATGTAGACTGATTATGAAGCACAAAAAAATCAAACCTTGAAGCATCACTAAACTGACTAAATAAAGTATTATGAAGTAGGCCTAGAGAAAACTTCATGTGTTAAGCACAGCTACATTGCAAAAAATCTCCACCACAACTGACTTGCAGGGAAAGTAAAGTTTGCTGTCAATAACCCAAAATAATTCAGATAAACTCTGAGAAAGCTGAAAGTCTGCTCACCTCCAAATCTTTGGAGGGTTTTTGATTCAAATAAGAGCCAGAAATTTGCACTACTTTCAGAGGCCAAATGTGAAGGTCATAAAGAACTTTTTTTAAACACTTCCAAACTTGAAGTGAGGCAAAACGTAATACCCGTATTATAATACTTGCCCAGAAGTGGTAGTAGGTCTTATTTTTCAGTTCTATGCAGGGAATAGTCTTCCAAAATCCTACAGATTTTGGCTTTTCTGACAATTTCAACTGAGATTTGAAATTCAGAATAGCAACTTAAACAGTTCTGACATCACTAGTGAAGAAAAAACAGCATTGGAAAACAGGAGAGAAATGCTAATGACATGTGGAGGCAGACAGAATCCAATTCACTCTTGGAGCTGCAAAGGCTTTGCAAAGCTGTGGAGAATAAGCAGTAAGAGAAACTTATCTCTGCCCTGGAAGGAAGCAGCCCTGACCTGTAATTAAAGGTTTACAGATGCACAGAAACAATGAGCAAGAGGGTGACAATTTCAGATAGCTCTCCTGAGTAGAGTGGTAGTACAAGAACTCTGTAACACCCTCCTCTCCTGTTCTAGCTCTAACAGATCATGCTCCACGGAGTCAAAAAAGGAGCTGAAGCCCAGGAAAATACAAAATCTCATTCTTTCTCTAAATGTATGCACATATATCTTGTTGAAAGCAGAGTGAAATTCTGCTTCAGATTTGTATATCTGAAAGCTGACTGACTCCCCATTAATAGCATCAGGAGCAATTCAAAGAGCTCACAGGGACAACAGACTGAATGTCTTTATCAAGTACTTAATAAGAATTCGCTGTATGTGGTGACTGGTAGTCAGGAACTCTAAATTAGTTACTGAAATAATGTACTGCAGCTAAACCCGCTGTTCATTTTTGCTTCTTGGAAAAAGTCCTCCTGCATGACAGTTGGAAATACCTGTGACAGCAGCAGCCAGCAGAACCAATTTTAAGTACCTGATAATTCTGGGAACAAAACATCAGTGAGATAAATCTCTCTCCTGGATGATAACACTGGATTTAAACATATGTCAAGGTTGATAGACATACTAACAGATCTACTTTTAAATAAAAGAAATTTATTGCTAATTAGAGAATTCACAGAATTTTTCCTTCTTTGATGTACTGACAGAGAAGAAAAGCTTTCCTTGTGTGATCATAGGTTAAGAGTTGGCTGAAGGAAACTCCAAACAATAGTGACATTTCTAAAAATTCAACATTAAAGATTCAGCTACTGAAATTTTCAACTATAAATCAGCTATAAACTTCCAACTGTAAACAGAATATAGAGTCTCAGTGTAGTTTTATAGGAAAAAAAGAACAGCTGTTTTATTGATGTTGGTGTCTCTATTTGAGATTAAACAATACACACATGCTACCCAGAATCTGTAATATGCTCTCTTCTAACACTACTCAACATTTCCTGAGTATTTCAACCTAAGTGCCAACAGCTCACTTCTCTTACTCTATTTGGAACTTGTTATCAAATGACATGCAGATATTTTATGCTTCTTGCTTCTGTAGTTTGCAATCCTTAGACAGTATGGTGCTCTCTGAAAGCACTAAGTATATTTGTCAAGTGCAAGTTCTCTAGAAAGTTTCAGTAACTGGAGCACTCAAGACATCCTGGGCAATGGTGGTAACTGCAAGGCAGCAGGGTTAACTCATAATGATGTAGTTGTGGATCTGCTTGGGAGGAGGATTTTTCCCTCACCCATTCTCTGTTGTGGTGGGCAAATCATGGTTTTGTATACCACGTCACTTTGATATGCTACTGAAATAGTTTCTGATGCATTTTAGGGAAAGTCAGGTTGTCAACAGACAGAAAATAGAAGATGAGATTAAGAAAAGGTGAGCTCAGGCTAATCTGCAAGTGGAGATCTGTGGGGAAAACCCATTTTGCAGCTATTTCTGATCATACTTCCTCTTTTCTCTCTTCTGACAGATAGGTCTACTGACATGCCCAATTCAGTACAATTCTTTTTTATTTTGACAATGGAAAAATAAATTACTCAGAATTGCCTTCTATCACATTCCAAATGTCATGTCTGGCCTCAGAACTCTCTCATCTATTTTTTTAGACTTGTATTGCCCATTTCATATCTGATCCATTTGGAACACCAAATGCTCTTATTGCTTTAATATATTACTAAAGCAGCAGGAATATTATTTTGAAAATGGGAAGCCATGTTGCCCTTGAACATTTCAAAATCAGTACCTACATCAATTCAACTCAGCTTTAGCTAAGAATTCATTGGATGTGTGAGAGAAGCATAAGAGTGAGTCAAACCTAATGACTAAAATTAACAGGTGTCTAAGTTAACTCCAGTCATCCTTCTGGAACCCAATTTCCAAGGGCTACATCTCCTCCTGTGTGGGATCTCAGTGCAACCCTCCTGTTGCCCTGGGTGATTTAAGCCCCGGCCGGGAGGCTCGGGAATCCTGGCAGGGTGTCCAGAGTACCTGTGGATTTGATCTTGAACCATGGGACAAGTTACCTGCTCTGTGCGAGAATCAGAAAACCAGAAAGATTTAAGTAGTGTTATTATAGAGAGAAAAAAATGTAGATTTTAGGTTTTTGGGAATGGGAATTTTAGAACATAAGATGGAGGAAAAAGCACGTGTTTTGTCCTTCTTTGTTCTTCATCTTCATTTTCTATTGTGGAGCTGGCACTTTTGGATTGGTTTAGAGTAGAAGTTCACTGTCTAACATAGATGATAGTAATTGGGAAATAATTGTAAACATCATGTACGTAGTTTTTAGTATAAAAAGATAACACTGCCCTGAAGGGGCAGAGAGTGTGCCATGGCTGCCCTGCAAGACAGACCTCGCTGGGCTGAGAGAAAATATTACAGATAAGAAAAGAATAAATAACCTTGTAATAGAGAAAACTAAAGAGCTCAGATTTATTCCATCTCGGGCACATGAACTGCCAGACAAGAACTTTTACACATCTCGGAGGGAAAACACCAAAACAGATTCCCAGACTCCTGGGCCAAAATTAGGATGCTCAGTCACGACCTTTCTCTTCCTCATCTTAATTTCAGAACATTCGTAACTTTGTTAGAAACAGAAACAGGAATACCTCCCAAAAGACTTCTCCCAAAAGACTCCCAAAAGCTGCATCATACTGGCAAGAACTGAAAGCTTGATAAGGTATATAACACACTGAATGCTGAGAATCTAAATAGAAAATTTGGATAGGGAATATCCAGTTGGTCCTGTCTTGTTAATGAAATAAATCCTTTGAAAATTCTCAGTAAGCAGATCTCAGTGGCCATAATGCTAATCCATACACTGCAAAAAAACAAACAAACAAACAAAAAAAAAAACCCACAAAAACACACAAACAAAAAAACCCAAACTCAAACAACAACAACAACAACAAAAAACCAGTTTCCTCTTCATTACTATATTTTCCTGCAAAATATGCTTTTTAATAAATTAAATCTGTATTACCTTAAGCTTCAGAAATCTTACCAAGGTCCCTTCTTTTCCATTCTAAAACTAATAAGATCTATCAGTTTTTGCAGTCAAAGTTATTTGCATTTATGATCAATAAAGCATTAGATTGAAGATGCATGACTCTGACCTGCCAAACAGTCTGGCATCAACAGGATGGCGCTGTACGCAATCCCATTAGCAGACAGGGTGTGACCTGAGTCAGATGAGAATCAGTTGGACTCAGACTCTCTTTGAGACCCTCAGTCTCAAAGATAGTCTGGGTTCAACTGATTCTAATTAGAGTTTAATCAGGTCTCAGCTTCCCCTAGACTTATGCAGACAGTAGGGATGACTTTTAACATTCTGAAGCTAGAACTGCTTTTTAACACTTCACACTGCACTGAAAGTTGAATCAATACATGGGCTACATATGAAGGATTTCTTTGTATTATGCACTTTTATAATTTAATTTAGAAAACATGTCCCCCATTGCTTTTTACTGTTGCTTGTCTATTCATGAACCTTCTTTTCTCCAAGAAGCAATTTAAAACTAGTTCATATTTGAGGTAGATAAAAAGTCAGCTGGGAAATGTCAGTCCTACCCAACACAGCAAACATACATCTGATGAGAAATTAAATGTTTATCTCAGATATGTCATAACTGTCTGGGACCCACTCCTTCAATTCAGGGAGTTTTTAAACTGATCATTTTGCTGTATAAAGCCACCTTTTTCTTTCTTTCTTTATTCCAACCAATCTCTAAAATTACTCCTATGCTTTACTTAAAAGTCTTTTATACGTCAACAGTAGGACAATACATGCCGCAACTCAGTAAACCAAATTCAGAGCCTTGGGAAGCATTTACTTGATTAAATGCACAGGTACTTTGAGGTGACTGCAAACACTGGCATAAAAGCAAAAGCACCACTGGCACAGCAGGTTCAGCACAGAGCCATCCCCAAGGCACAGCATGGAGGTTGGTGGCTGCTGTGTCCCCTCCTACACATCCTCACCCACTCGTGAGCCCAGGTATGTGAGCAGTGGCCATACAGACACAGGCCTTCAGCAAAATTTACAGAACCACAGAATCATGTACATGTCAACACTGCTATCTATAACTTACTGTGATAAAAAGTCATGGTAGTTTTCACTGCCCACCTGGCAAGACCTTTTAATTTTTTTAATATACAAGGATAACACTAGCACAGTAACAAAATCACCACTCCCTCCATGAGGCAGAGTGCTCATGAAAAATATGCTGGAAGAGCATTTTAAAAATAGCAAGTCAACAGCAAAGTCTTAGCAGGGATAGGGACTTCAAGTTAGTGCTCACTGCAATATGAGGTCAGAAGGAGAGGATGCTGTATAACAAAATGGCCACACTCTCATGGGCAAACAGGTTTCCCAGAAGACAAGCATGGGATGATACATGACAATTATCTGTGCCACGTTTTAAATGGGTAAGACAATTCTCTATAAGTCAGTCCAGCATTTTTCTCATTTCCCAGTACATGTTCTCAAGGACATAGTTAAATGCTGTGTTAGGAGAAATATCCATCTGTTTGGTTCATTCCAGATTTTTTTAATTGTCACAACATATCAGTATTTTTGACACAAATTTACTTTTAGATATTTCAAGAACTGACCAGAATTCATCACTACTGTCATGCATTACTTATGCTCATTTAACCTAATGCTAGAGCTAGTGACTCTGCAAAATCTCTCTCAGGTGGTAAATCTCAATTCTAACCTTAGACCAGAAATTCAGTGAACGATGTCAGCAATTTAATAACTCTCCTATTAAGGTTAAATGTTTTTCTCCGGCAGCCTCTCTAAGCTGACAAAAGGGAAGAGTAACCACATGAACATCAGTACTGCATTACAGAAACCACTCTTTGGAATTTAGATGGGAGTGTGTTTATATTGTGATCCACATTTCATAGAGACACAGAAATTGAGGCACTGTGGTGGTTTGTAGATTTCCTGAAATTTTTCTCTGCCAGGACCCGGGCAGCCTCCTTTGGACCTGACAAAATCAGTGTCTGATTTTTAATATTGACATAGTGTTACACCGATGAAAAAGTTTACCTGTCTTTGTGAAACGCATGTAAAGAAGAAAAGAAATCTCGGGAAAGCTCTTTTTCCCTTCTGGCCTCAGTACAAGTAACTAGCCTGGCTGGGGCCAGGCCCTGTGTGGCCCACACGCCTGGCCGGGCCAAGCAAAAGTGAGCAAGCTCTAACACAAAACTCAGGAAGCAAGCCAAGCCCCGTTTTCAGCTGGAGCCCCCATAAACAGGGAGAGGGGAGGCCCACTCAGTTGCTAAAATCCTAGCCCCACGCCCACCGGCGCAGCCAAAGAGCCCGTGGCTCAGCTAAGTATCGAGCCGATGTTAAAATCCTGCCCAGCTCCGGCCCAGGCAGAGCCAAGGAGACTGTGGAGTCCCCGAAACAGCAGCTCCAAACAGCCGAGCCCGTCCCACCGCAGTGCCCACACGGCCTGGGAAAAAGACAATGTCCCGTTCCGGCAAGACACTCCCTCCCCTTTTGCCTGCCTGGCGGGGGGAGGGAAGACCATTGTGATAAATGTGATTCGTGCTAATTAAATCATAACTATATTGACAAATTTGTATTTAGATCAATAGAAGGCAATTGTTACAGAGTGAGGGGGGAAGATGGGTGAGACAGGACAAAGGACATCTTCCAGATGTTGGGAGCCAAACAAGTATTTTGGAAGGGATAGTAGAAGGATGTAGGTCTGATAATTAGCATCCAGAAATAGAAAGTTTTGACCTTGAAATGGGCCAAAGTGGGATGATTCCAAGCATGGGGCGCAGTTAAAGTCTTGTTATGGAAAACATCTGCTCAGTTACATAGGGCACTTGCATTACCTGTGGGCCACACCTCGGTCACTGATGAAGACGACGAGCCTTCATCGGAAATAAAACCCTCAAAAGGGTGAGAGACCCCCTAACTCATCAGCAGAGCATGCTCCATAAAACATAGTGACGTAGATTTTAGAAATAGAAACTAGGAGGAGTTTTCTAGAAGCTTCTTTAGCATA